>VZRV01005804.1:844004-872749 GCA_013398115.1 Falcunculus frontatus
GGGGGGGAGTAGTGTGGACTTAACCACTGCAACATACAGTAACTACAGGTCAAATCAAAATGAGTTCAAACACTGGAAATATTTTCCTGTATGGCACAATGAGTTTGTGAATGCCTTGTAGCAAGACGTTACTGAGGTATGATTCAAAAAATGTTTCTCAATTCTATTAGAATAACAGAACTATACTGTAGAATTTAGAAACAGCCAGCTGTCTTGAGAAAGGTATTATGATTTCTTCTTTGAGGCATAAGCCAAGTGAAGATCACAGCTACAAAAGGAAACTTGCCTAACTGAATGAATTTTTTCACAGCTACTCATAAAATCTTATTATAGACCATCCTAAAGCTTCTGCTACCATGTCTTCATTAACACTAAGTCTAGTCCTAGAAAGCAATTCTGTTTTTCTGAATAAAAGTTGAAATAAAGTATACTATTTCTAAGAAAAAAAAATTAAAAGATATGGTTAGAAATTAAAATTGCTTGATGACCCAGAAAGAGAAGGTCTCATCTAAAATGTCAATTATTTACAAAGTATGTGCAAAAGTTTTCTTCAGGCAACTGGCACTCCAGACTCCCGCCAGTGGCTTAGTATGAATTTAGATTTACTATATGGGAACAGGTCCAGGAATAAAAGTCTTCTATTTCCTACTGTGTTGCTGGCTTTCTGTGTAACTTTTTATAGTCAATGGATTTGTTCACTTATTTGTTTCCCGAATGTATCCAACTTTCTGAAGTGCTTGCTAAAGATACTTTTTCTATATGGATGCTTTGGGTTTTGCAAAAGAAATAAATATCATTGAACACATAGCAAAATATGCAGTTATATGCAAACACCATCTACTGTTTAAATACTAATAAAAATGTGGAAACATCAGTGTAACAGCTACTGGATGGTTACTCCCTACATTAACCCCCTTTAAAGAATTCATAGGTTCCAAACAGCAGAAAATCAGTGGCACCTGAAATAGACAGAAAATAAATATGCTAAGCATAAGCCTCTGTGTTTGTTGCAATGGGAGGCTAGGAAAATGATTGGGAAGCAAATAAAAAAAAAATAATGAAATAGCTGAAGCATTAAATTAATATTTCTGAAGTGAATTTATGATAGGAAATCATAGCAATTCAGATAAGTGCTAACCAGCTCAGAGGAAGTCAGCATGTGAAGATCTGAGAAGTTTATTAAGGACAACTGAAAATCAATGAGTATTGGTGATATATTGAGAGGAGGATTAAAATTTTCCTCCACAGACACTTTTAAGGGAGAGGATAAGAGAATAAACCTTTCTTCACACATTTCTTATTAGGGAGAACATTATAGGATTAGCAATATACTAGAGCTACTCAAAATAATAAAAAGCAAAAGGGGTTTTGCACTATGTTTCAAGTTGACTACATACTGTTATTTTGTCTTTTCAGGTTGCTGTTGCAACTTTGATAGGCAGAAGTGATTTATTAGCAGTGGTTTCAATTAGTACTTTGCCTAATGAACTAGTGATGGGAAAAAAGCCCTCTCAAGATGTGGTCTTGGCCATCATTACTATTATCCTGGCTGGAGTAAAAGACTTGCTGCTATTCTTAAGAAAATCAACACATACTGGTTTGCCCATGGTGTAGGAGCTGCCTAACTGTACAAGATAATAAGAGAAAGATTGATGCAGAGTGCTACAACAAGAGGCATAATCCAGCAGGGAGCTACAGATTTTTCTTTTATTCCTGCTTCCTTTCATGCCTCCTTCTTTCCTCTTGCAGTTATTGTTCACCAGATTTTTTCCTTTCATAAATATCTGCTATTTTAAACCTCGTTCCTCATTCACACTCTGTTTGTCAAACAAAACCTTAACTTATTTGTTTTTCCTGCCCCGCTTTTCTCCAGATGCCTTCTGTCTACTTATCCTTAATAAAGTTTATGAGGGAGAAAAACCGCCTCTTACTTACAAACAGTGTTAAGGAAAATAGGAAAAAGGGTTGTTTCCTGATGTCAGTGATGTGCATAGTTTCCTTCCTTTTAATATATACACCTATTGTACTTTCCACTCTGTAACCTCTTGTGTGTGTTTCAAGCATTGGTCATGAAGACCATTACAGACACTGAACTGAAGTAAAAAATCACAGCAAGTCTGACAGTGCTGGGGCTCATGAACATAAATTGAAAACTTAAGATTCTCCTCGAATTGACTCAGAAGTGTTAATGGTTTGGGATATTTTGTTTCTTTTTATCTTTCCTGAATTCACTTTTGAACTCAGATGGCTACGTGTTATAGCAAGTCTATTCATTTATTGAGCTCCCATAGCACCTAAGAAAAGGAAACCTGTGGAGTACATATATAATTTTTAAGGTTTTATTAATAAGGAACAACTTACCAGCTAGATAGAAATAGATCAAATTTTGTGCTGCTAGTTTGATTATAGCACATAAATTATTCAATTTTGATCCAGATTTTTAGTGGTGGTTAAAGCTATGAGCAATGAAATCTAATTCATACATTCTCTGCCTTAAAGATATGTGCATTTCTGTAGGCAAAGATCAGTCCATGATCTCAGGAAACACACGACTATTTATTTTTAAGATCTGGTTGGAAAAACAGCTTGGGGGATTAATGTGGGCAAATACTCTGACCTCTGAGCAAAATGTTTGTTTGTAGATCCACCAGCTCTGGGCCCAATCAGTGTGACTTGACCGGCAAAAATTTATGTGAGGAAATTTTTCTGTCTTGACTTTGTGAAAATGGGAAGAAATATTAATGTCAGGCTGAAGAAGGATATGAATAATGTATGCTGAGGTTTTGTACCATACCAGCTGAAGTCAGTGAAAAGTCCAAACGTAATTTGCTTGAGCTCAAAGACCTCTGTTAACTGCTACATACGGTATAAGGTATGCACAAGCACAACATACATGGTGACTGAAAGCAAAATCTTGTCAAGATATATTCCAGATAATAAATATTGTCATTATAGGCACAGTTTTCAGTGTTGCCAGTAAATAAGGCCACTTGACAGTTCAAGATATTTGCCAAGAACAAGATTTAGGGAAGATGAATATTAAACACATAATCACACAGTCCTTTCTCTTGCAATAAAATACTTCCTGTGTTCTTATTTCCACTGTCATACTGGAAAAATAAGTAGGTGGTTAGATTTTCTCCAAAGCAGATTAGAACTGGAAATTTGTTTCTAGATAAGTACTCCAAATTAATATAGATATTTACAGAAAATGGAAATTTTTTTTTGCATTTTAATTGCTGTAAACAACTTTAGATACCAACAAAATACAGAGAACATCTGTTATATATACGCATATAAACAGACAGGAGATTTTAAAATATTTAAATTTGTAAATATTAATGGTTGAGATTTGGCATTTGTTATAAGAGTTTTTGAAACCTTTACAGTAAATTTCCCCTAATACAATTAAATTTTGCATGAATTTTCTGTAGTCCAAATTAGGCATTATTTTTCTTCTATTTTGTTGCCCTTGTAAAATATCTGTCAAACTTGGCATCTCTGCACAGGAAAAAATTAAGAATTAACCCATCAACAAATTTTTCTATTGATGAGATAGATAAATGTAGACAATGTCTATACTTGCTCCATACACAAACATTGAAAGAGTTTGCAAGGCGAACACTCAGGAGAGGGAGAACACCAAAATAAAAGTTACACAACCAACCTTAGGTTTGTTTCTTTGTGTTTTATAGATAAAACAGAGCCCTGTATACCACCTTTGTGATAAATGGCTGCATTTATTCTCTTTGTGCACTGTTCCCTGTGTAAGTCCTCCTTTGGTTTCAAATGTCTATTTTTTTTTTTTCTGTTATAATGATTAGTAAAGATATCACAGAAAACTGGACCTCATGCAAAGCTCAGGTAGGTTCATGTGAAACATCTGCTCCCAACCTGATGTGTTAAGCATATGTTCTTCAGAGAAAGTCCTTAATTTGGGAAAACATTTTTGTATAGATAAATTTAAATGATATTTTGTTTCTAAAAGGCATCTGTGTTCTTGTATGGTGAAACACTTGCTTAACTGCTTTCCTGAACTGAGGCTTAGATTGAATATTTAAGTTTATTTATCTTGGTTCTATTACTCTGACCTTCATAACTTGGAGAAAGGGAATGGGTTTGTCCCTGAAAAGGTGCTGAACTACTGAAACGTTTATCTAATTGCCCTGTTTGTATATGCAAATCTGAACTTGGAGGTTTACAAAATGATGTGTTCCCAAAGGGCAAGCATTTAATAACGTAAATCTAGCTTTACTGAGAAGTGGGAAGAACATCCATATTTATTCGTAGAAAGGCTTTCATAAAATCTTCAGAAATCCATGGGATTAGTGGCAGTGAGGACAGTGAGCGAGCCAAGTTTCAGGGTGTCTGAGAAAGTAAGACTTCTCAAAAAAGGTGAAGTTGAGGATAACAGGTTTTCTGATGAAGATGGTATTCTTATTAAGTTAATAGGGTTTGTGTTAAAAAACCCCTGCATTAAAGTCTTCGATTTTGTAAACAGGCTGTCAACAGCAGTTTTTATGTATTCACATTATGTTTTGGCTTATTATTCTTAGTAAAACTGATGCCAACTTGCATTACATTTGATTGTGGAATGCTAAACATAGTGATAGAACAAAAAGGGATTCATACAGTTTTCACCTCTATAAGACTAAGGAAGGCATTTCATGTACCATAAATACATATTTAGCTCTTCAATATGCTTAAAAGAAAAAAGTCTCATAATGGCAGGTGGTAAGCAGCACTGAAAATGCTGTGTCTTGTATTACAATTCAGAGGATGATAGAGGAACGGGATGGCAAGAGATTTTATGCAGCAGATGAGAAATGAGAGTTTGCAATCTCCATGCCATTAAACAGGGCACTTAGAGTCAGACCTGCCCTCTTCTACATTTCTGGTTATTTGTTGCCTGGCACCTGGGTGTGAGCTTTTCACTTCTGTTGCATTATCATCATTATGTCTCAGGGAGATGAATTTATCAGGGCTGCTTCAAACAGCACAGCAGTGACATTTACTTTGGTAACTGAAGGATGACAAAGCTCAAGGAAGGAAATGAAGGGAGAGGGGATTTCTTCAGCCTTGCTCATGAGCCAAATTTACCCCTGAGGATGGAGCCATTGATTCTGACACGAGACATGTCTACGCCTGTATTTTGATGGCTCCTCCTCACAGAAGACTTGATTTAGGACTGTGCAGTGAATTCTCTTGGGGTGAAATGGAGCAAGAAGTAGGACTTTGTCATTGGTGGACTGTTCAAGAACCAATTCTGACTCGTAGCATGAAAATAACACCTCCCTTAAAACATCCTTCAGGTCACAGATCCCAGTGGCTTCTTAGAGCAGCATCATTTCACAGTGAGTTGTTCTGTTTTGCTGGAACTTTATAGTTAGTCATTGCCTTCAATGACAACTGAAAACATCTGCTCAGGCAGCCAAGGGGGCCATCGCAGTACCGAAAACAAGAAACAGTGAACGTGAAAAAAACCCCTTGGAGAAGACAGATGCAAGGGAAGCACCAATAAACTCCTGGCTGAACAACTATCTCTGCTTCCTGGAAAGAAATTATTTGCATCATTTTGCCTGCTGGAAGGACCTGCTCTCTGTTGTTGGTGTAGTCATCGAGGCCAGTGGGAGTGGGGTGAAGCTTCACAGCTGTAAGGAACTGTCAGCAATAGTGTCTTGTAAGGCAATTTCTCTCCTGCTGCAACTGATATGGAAGGGAAAGAGTAACTGAGCCACAACTAAAAAGCCTGCAGGGTACCTTGCAGTTGTTTATGTCCTTGCAAACACTGTTAGGTGGGGTCTAATACTGGTTTTGTGCAAGCATAGGTGGTCGTGAAAAGAATTCTCCTGTCATCCATTAAATCTTGTGCATAATCATCTCTGTTTCTGTGCATGCATTTAGGAATGGGCCAGTGTAAATGATAGATAAAACCAAGGAGGTGTGAAGGAAAAAGAGAATCCTGTGGTACAAGGATGATCCATAGCCTATGCCCATGTCAGGTCTGGAAATAAGTCTAGCAAGTGTAATACGCACAAATGACTATGAGTCTTGAGGTAGTACTTTCCTTGCACAGAATATAGTGCAATCCCTGCCTCAGTGACATTCTCCTTTGAAGAGATATTAGGGTTCCTATTAATTCTAATTCTAACTCTTCTGATCAAACCAGAATATTTTGTTGTTCAGTGTTTTTAGATGAAACCCTGAAGCGGACCTGTTGAAAATTTTTGCTAACTGCTCTTTTTCTTCCCATGTAGGAAGATTTTTTGATTCCTCTTGTCTATTTAGGAGGAGGAGAAACCCTCCCAAGTCTCCCAGCAGCTTTCTCACATATACAGAATACAGAATAAATAGGTACCTCTTTAATGTCTCCTAAAGAAAGGATCCTGCAAGTTATTAGCTTTGGAAATGTTCTAGATTTGCACTGATGTTAAATGACACTACACTTGGAAACCTAAGACATGAACAGAAACTGAAATTTAGTTCCTTTTCCGGAAACCGAGAAGCTCTTTTGGTGGAATATGCAAGCAGGTATAGTAACATGAAGGGACTGATGGCATATACATCTACAGACAACTCACAAGAGTGATCAGAGAAAGCTGACACATAAAGGTCTCCTTAGACACATAAAGGTTACCTTCGTCACACTTAATGGTAACACTTCTCTGACCCAAAATGCAGAAAGATCACCCTGTATTTTCTGCCCAGAGAAACCCTGGATGGCAAATCTATTGTGCCTGTATTATAAAGCACATGGTTTCAAGAAAAAGCAAACGAGATACAGCTCTCCTTCTATCCACATCTCTGAGAAAACAGCTGGTTAATAAGCTGACAGAGGCAAAAATCTGTCTTTCCATCAGTATCTTTAATAATTAAGTTTGCTTGCCACTGCATTGACATACACTCGGCTCTGTTATTAATGAGCTTAACTCCACTCATTATGCTTTGTTGTGGAAATTTCTGTAATATAGAGACCTCTCTGGCTCTGCTGGCCTGGGTTCATTAATACCTAATATAGTGAAGTGCAGCCCTGTCACCTTTAAGACTGACCTACCGAGGATCTTGCTCCAGATTCCTGGCTCAAGACTGGTTTCTGTGATGATGCACCTGCTCACACTAGAAATAAAACTGATACTCTCTATCCACTTGGTATGAAAAAGGACACAATAATTACAACAGCTCTAACTCTGCTTTGTGCTGGTTTGTTAAATGTGATAAATTGATATAAAAATCCCTTTTAGATGTGAATACACAGTAGAAGAAAACCAATTAATTAGAACTTGGATTAACTGAGCGTCAGTGTTTACTGTGGAAGTGGTCCTTGCTGCTGTGTAGAAAGCCTTAGCCCTCAAGAGTCTGTGACTAAAGGACACCAGACTGAATCACTTAAGTAGTCGTGCTGTCAGTAAACATTAATGAAGTTTGCTTTTGCATACTAACGATAGAGACTCTGGTCCCTATAGTGTGAATCTTTATTATCCACTATCTAAGAAAGCAAACCAGCTGCTAAAATATAAGTAGTAGGAAGGGATGAGCATAGCAGTTACTTCTGTCCATCTGTGCATTAATGATCTGGCATATCAGATCTACAGAGATGCCCTTGGCACACAAGCACTGGTTCAGTCAGCTGATATCCATGGTGCCTCAAATGCAGTGTGATTGCTATGAAACTCAAGAGAGAGGAGGATTAGTTTCTACAGCAGTCTTGTTCTCTTTGATGTGATTCATAACAGCATTTGAAAGGTGTTCAAAATACGCAAGTATCAGGTTACATCCCCAGAGTCCAGCACTGACTGTGGGGTATCCCTGCAGAGTGTGCAGGTGGATATTTCTGCTGTCTGCTTTGGACCTGAGCTTACGAGCAGTGAAGAGGACTGAAGTTAGAAGCCCAAAGCTTCGAGTCTTGCCTCAGAACTGTAACTGTGTGTGTGAGGAGGAAATTAAATTGCCTAAACTGACTATAATATTCTTTGCAAAGGAAAAAATATCCTTTTACCAGAAAGCATGCAGTCAAAGGCTGTATCTGAGATGTCTTGGCATGAGAGGATCCATGCAGGGACTGGAAACTTTTGTTTGAAAGCTGAATCTATTGTTTGATTGTAGAAGTGAAACCTTTCTGCAATACAACTTGAGGCTCCATTAAAAAGCTGCTCTGTGGCTACTGCTGCAATTCCTTCTCTCTTTCTTTTCCAGCCTGACAGTTGCTTTGCTTTTGTGGCTATCAGCTGCATTCCTGCCCTGCAGATTTTCTTTTATGAATACGCTCTACTGATACAAACACATTAAGATCTACATGTCTGAGTCAATGCTTGGGAAGTTTTGCTAGTGCAACTATATAACATGATTAAAGCAATATTACTTTCTGTCATTATTCTTTCCCTGAGACACTTTTGCCTCAGATCCATAGTCATTTGGTCTCACTAGAATCCTCTTACTTTTGCTACTTTTTAATTATTTTTCTTTTTATTTTCTCTATGTACATTTCCTATTTCTGCCTTCTGTTTTCATCCTTTTATTTTATCTCCTAGACTTCTATTTTTGCTTAACTTCACCTAGCTACTTATTCTTTTCCAGCTGTCTTTTTATTATCTTTTCTGGCATTTATTCCACTTCTTCTCCCATATGTTTACAGGCTTCTTGAGGATGGAAATTGGACCATTTTGTTATTTGCTTATTCTTTGTCTTTTTTTTTTTTTAAGTTATCCACTCGAGGTAAATTGTGCAAAAAGTATGCGTATTTGATACGTGTTTCCTCTTGGGGAAGGAAGAGAAAAAATAATGTTGCTTTTACAAGTAATATATAACTCTGCCATTTTATTTCTATTTCTCCCCTAAGTTTAGGAAAAAAGAAAATTTTGGACATTTGTCTGGTATTGTCTGTTCAAGTCTTCATTTGATCGTAGAATCACAGAATGGTTTGGGTTTAAAGGAACCTTAAAGACCATCTAGTTCCAACCTCCCTGCAATGGGCAGAGACACCTTCCACTCACAGCCCCATCCAGCCTGGCCTTGAACACTTCCAGAGATGGAGCATCCAGAACTTCTCTGGGCAACTTGTTCCACTGTGTCACCACCTTCCCAGCAAAGAGCTTTTTGCTAATATCCAAACTAAACCTACTCTCTTTCAGTTTAAAGCCATTTGCCCTTGTCCTGTCACTATATACCCTTGCAAAAAATCCATGGCACCCACATAGCACACATTTCTGTCCAAGAAATCCCAGATAGAAAAATGAGGACGCTACACCTTACAAACCAGGGTGTCACACTTTGACTACAGAGTGACGGCAGGTATAACACCGTTAATCACATTCCTGCCATTGTCTATAAAAGTGTACACTTTTACACTAAAAATTTGTCACACCATTGTTTTCATATGCTTGTCACTTTTCTTCAAAGAGACGTTTAAAAATTAGAAAATCTATTTGTGTTAGTACATAAAAGGCTTAAACAATAAATGCAGCAGTGCTACCTTGTAAGACAGAAATTATCCCAATGTTACTTAAAATAAGAAAGCCTTTGTGTCTCATGATACTACAAAATCAAAGAAATTCCATCAGTAAACAATCTTAAGGATAGGCAAACAACACAACCACAATTCCAGCAGAGGTCTGGGATACCTATTAATTATAAATGCACTAATTAAGATATAATTAATGATGGGTTGCTCTAAACCAGTGTGGTCCACAGAAGCATGAAATTGTGTTTTGAATGTGATTGCAAGATGCAATGTTTAAGCATTTTACAATGGTGTACGAACAAGTTGAGCACTAAAGGGACAAAGAAAGGCTTATGCAGTAAGAGGGGAGGCATGGGAGAATGTGTAAGAAGAAATTCGTGTAACCAAAACAGCATTAGCAGGAGTGAGTTGGTAATGAATAAAGTTGTTTGGGTTTTTTTTAAAGTATAACTCTGGACTGTGTATAGATGCATATTTAGTTGCAATGCAATGCAGCATATTGTGGGGTGGATTTAAAGGGTTTCTCTGCTTCAAATCTGAGGCTAAAAGGAGAATCCTTGTACAGGGTCAAAGTGGCACTGGCACTGGCAGCTGAGAAATCTGACACTTGCTCTTCCTTGCCGGAGTTGCTTTCCTCAGAGAAAAATTTTTGACCTCCAGGATCTTCTTAGTCTTCTAAGTTTGGTTATTCTCAGAACCCAAATGCCTATAGCAACATCTTGCTGAGATACAGGGAAGAGAAAATATTTGCTTTCCCTACCCATGAAGTCTCAGCAAGGAAGAAGAGATTTTTTTGTCTTTGTTCCATTTGTTGTAACTCCTGAATTTCACGGGAATGGGTGCTAAAGGCCCTGGCCCCTAACTTCGTGCGTATCTTCTTTCCAGACATACTGGAAGGAGCAATTTCGATTATAGCAATAAATCCAGGAATTTATTGTTATCTGATATCCAGGTAATTGCAGGGATTATAATCATTTCAGCAAATGTTAGGAGGGCACAAGGAATACACGGCCCCTGGGATTGTCGGGAGGTGGTGGTCACTGCACTCTGCCTGTGGTTCAGATCACAGGAAAAGCAGTCTGGGAGCGAGGTGGGAAGAAGCCCCAGAATGGCAAAGAAGCTTATCAGAAATAACGAACTGGGACCTGTGCAAGGATTAAGGAGAGTTAGGCAAAAATGATTCATCTCAGGTACAGGAAAGGGGAGAGGGGAGAAAAAAGGTGATTGTGGGAGTTTGTTCTGAGTGACTCTTGTGTCTGTCAGGCAGGGACAGGATGTCTCTTCAGCTTGCCAGGGCAGGAAAGACAAAGGTAGGAAAGGTTTTGCCCAGTTAGGTAAAGGTTAACCACAGTCCCAAAAGCTTGTGCAGTGGCAAAGGTTTTATAAGCCAGAAAAAATTTGAACAAGAAGCACAGATAACCCCACTTCGGTGGTTCTTGCATTCACTTTGGAAACATTTGTGTGCAGCATTTGACATCAGAGTACAAACCTTTTAAAAGTTTTCACTAATTCAGTCCAAAGAGCCATTCATGGATTCACAGTATTAAATTAATAGTGTAGGATGTGTTGCAGCAATATGGTATTTGTGTACAAATATTCAGCAGCTATGATGAAAATTAATTCCATTGTGAGATTAATCTAAATATTCATCTTTTTCAGTTGTGTTCAAAACGGAAAGCAAGAACACTTGAGAAGCAAAGTTAGATTAACTAGCAATGTATGAATATTCTGGGCTTGATTAACTGTTTTTAAGACTACTGTTTTTCTACTGAAGAGAATCACCACAACATTGTTCCTCTTATCTTGTACTTTCTAACAATGGTTGGCTTTCATGTATCTCCCTGCAGCCTGGATTTTAAATTTGTGTCTTATTCTCTCTTGACAGTATTTGTCTTTCTTGCCTCATTGGTTCCAGATAATTATTTATACCAATTTTACTTTTAGATTTTTGTAGCCTTGAGAGCTTTGCCTACAGGAATATTTTTCTTGTTTACCATACAGTTTCATAACCACCTGTCTGTTCTGCTGTGATTAGGTTCTTTAATAATTCTCCTGTATTGACAGTAAGAGGTAACTTGTGGTACTACACTTCTACAGCTCACACTTTGGGGTGCTGCCCATCTTGAGCCCCTTACACTTCAGAAGTGCAGGAATTTTTGCTCTCCTGCCCCCAATGCCCTGTGGTGGAGCACAAACTCTTTTAGGCACCATGACATTGAACTTTTAGTGCCACGGTTTTTATTTAAATTCTGTGTCAGAAAAGAAAGGAAGAATTTGGCTCTCTGCAGAAACGTTCCTATTACAATTTAAATGCTGCCATTATTTACTGCAAGAGCTATAGTTCTGATCACTTCTAATGCCTTAGTGACAAACATAGCACTCAGGTCCCTCTTTTTCTCAGCCTACACTGTAAGAAACGTTTAGACTAGAGAATAGATGTCCATCTCTGTACGATGGTCAGTTCTAAGGAATTCTAAACAAGTCAAAATAATCTCTCTAGGAATTTTCTAGCCAAGTTAGAAAGTGCCTAAGGAGTTGCCAGACCTACAGACCTAGCAAGAATCCAGCACGTGAGGACAGAGTTAACATTTTCAACAAGTTAATTTTACCCCTACCTCAAACATTTAAAGCATTTAACTTGAGAAAAAAAAAATTAAATCACAGCTTTGTTTTGCTTTCTCTTCCAAGAAAATGGCAAAATGGTATAGTGTCTTTTTTTTCCTGACTGCTTCATGCAGTTCCACATAACATTGACTGAAACAGTCATTTTAAGCCCACTGATTTGTAGCATAGTTTTGTAGAAATGGCATAAAACAAGAACATAGAGATGAGTACAGGTAGATATTTTCTATGAGATAAATGATTCAGACTAAATGTGACAATTTAATTCTCTAAGATATTCCAAAGTGCCCTTTTGTCTTTTCCCTTTGTTCTTTAGATTTGTTTCTTTAATTTGAGAAAAGGTAGGTTTGTTTGTTTTTTGGTTTTTTTTGAGTGAGACTTGATCTTGGCAAAGTGTGATTGCAGATGTTGGCAGAGAAAGGAGTCATGGATGGTGCTGGAGCCAGAATCAATCACCAACAAAAATTGCAATTTCCACATGTCCCAGTTGCTGTTCAAAGGCAGAGAAGTAATACCTGTGGGAGACTGCTGCTTGCTCTTTCATCCAGTGCTGAGACAGCCAGTGGGCAAATACTTTAGACATGTTGGTTTTATAAAGGTGGGAAATCCTTGGCTCTATTAAAAGTAATGGAAGTTTTGCAACCATATTTTAAAGTACACAGATCTGTTTTCTCTTCATTTCTGCGGTGGTATCGTCCTGCCTCCTCCCCCACCAAGGCTTCTCTTTTGATTAGATCTAGGATCTCACAGGACTGGCAGCCTGGGGTGCTCGCACTCCTGCCCTCTGCAGGTAGTGGGTTCCCTCACACAGCTGCTGTCTCCCTTGGAGATGGGAAAGCTCCCTAGTACCGTGCCTCACTTTACTCTTAGAGGCATCTGTGTTCCCAGGGGATGCTTTGTGCCCTCTGAGAGATCAGATCAGAGATGAGACAGGGTGGGAATATACAAGTGGCTGGGCTGGTACTATGACACTCTGCTGGTAAGTAAAAATCTTCTGCAGACATCTTGTCCAAAAAGTGTGTATGTATACATATATATATGTATATATGTAAAAAGTATGTACAGATATATGTATTTATGTTTATACCCACATATAAAATAGCTTTTATAACCTTTTCCAGATGGAAGCTCTCCCTGTCCCCATGTTATGCCCTGGCTGCTGTTAGCATGGAATTCAGTTGCAGTTTGCATCAAAGCTGATTTACAGACAGCTGCCAAATATGACTCTGTTGTGATGTCTATACACTTGGATGTGTATGGACAATGACTGGAATATGGAGTGAATTAGTATTACTATTATTTTATTATTTGTGTCCTTACATTCTTGCATTATCTTTTTTTAAAAGGCCTGAAGCATATGTTCCACAGTACCATTTACTCCCATTAACACACAGACATTCTCTGTTTCAAATTGACTTTTAAAACAGATGTGTTATCAAATCCATTTTAAAAATAGTTTGTATCTACCCCAGGGAGACCTGGAATCCCTTAAAGCCTACAGCAATTTACATTCAGAAAAAATGTTCAAGTCAAGATTTATCAGCTCACACTGTGCATAGTTTGGTGTGTTCAGAGTGGATTGTGAAAAAATAAGAGCTTTTTGACTTGTAGCACTGTGAACATAGGGCTGATACAGTGTTTAGGATAAAAGAACAGGTTCTTTCTCTTCAATAAAAGGAACAAAATCAGTGTTTCAGACCTTGCATCCTCTGCTTGATTAGAGGTGTTAATTATTTCAGCATAATCATTGTCTGTGTTCACAAAGTGTGTTCCCCTCAGGACTGCTGTGCTACCTCTTATCAGCTGTCTTTGAATGGCACCACTCGGCTCAGCTGTAGCTGTGCTTTGCAAAGCATGTCAGATGGGGTCAATAGATCTTTTCAGCTCCTACTTTACAGCCGTGTATCTGCCTGAGTGCTCTTTAGTTATTTATATGCTTTGGGTAACTGGGCATTACAAGAGGAAAAGTCATTTTCCTTCTGCATGTTTTAGTCATACACTGTTCCAACCTTATCTTCAGTTAAGTTTTAGAGAACTCTTTTGGGATAAGAGCAGGAAAGTTTGTGGAGCCATCTGCAAACTCACTTACAAAGCTTCCTACTGCATTTCTGAAGTAATCCTAGATGTGTCCCAAAGGATCAAGCAAGCGTTTCCAGCATCTAAGACCTTGAGCTTCTTATGGGTGCAGCTACTTGTCGGCAACAGGGAATGTGTGTATTTCCTAAGGGGAGATTCTTCAGCCTTTAGAGTCAACAACATGGTTCACAAGCTTAGTAGAGGGAACAAAAGGAACAGAGGTGATGGGAAACCCAGACTTTCAAATCCGTATGATATCTTCAAGTGCTGCTAACTTTCTCATGACTTCTGTCCATCTTCAAATCTACAAGATTTCACTCTCACTGTTTATTGTGCCAAGCCACTGCTGACATTACCATTCTTCAACATTGTTTTCTATATTTCCTCATGCTGAATAATTACTCTTGTACCTTTGTCTCCTTTGTCTATCTTTTCTGTAGAAGATGAGTTATCCTGAGAGAATTCTTTATGTTACCAGCAAAGTTATGTCCTAGAGTGGATGTTATAGATTTATTTCATATCTGAAATTACCTATAATTTTTTCATCTCAAAGAACAATCTCTTCTTCTTTGGTAACATCTTCTTTGAACTAAGCTTTTGTGAGTTTTCCTGCATCCCTTAAAAGAGAAAAAGAAAGTCCAATGTATTTCCTCCTATTCTGTCACCCTGAATTCTTGTATTGCCAGATCATAATTCTAAAAGAAAAAAATGATTGGGAAACTAAAAAAAAATCTTAAATAGAAAATTTAAAATTAAGGGACTAGCACATCATTTGAATGCAGTTCAATATATGAGCATTTCCATCAAGCTGAAATGTGATTCACGATTGGCTGCACACTGGCAGAAATGTTCTCTGGTGCTCTCTTGCTGAAGGTCCTATAATTCAGACCTTTTAACAGCCTCAGGAGCAAGCTGGAACTTTTAAATTAATAGTTTTCAAGAATGATAATTGTAGACCTGTCATACAGTGGGGAATGTTGCAGAGAATTTCAGTGAAGAAGGGAGACCTGAGATTTTCAGGAAAAAATCATTATTACCTCTAAGGACAGTTGAATTAGAAATAACTATTCCATGATGTGTCAAGAGAGCAGCTGGAGATCAAGCACAATCTGTAGCTGAAATACTTAAAAGGTGGGCTGGAAAGCAGAAAAATGGCTTTTTTTGCATTTTCCTTTCCATACATATGGTGTAAGATCTTTCAAAGACCAATGGATTTCTTCTTTTTCCTTTTTTCACTCTTTTTTCTTTTCTTTTCTTTTCTTTTCTTTTCTTTTCTTTTCTTTTCTTTTCTTTTCTTTTCTTTTCTTTTCTTTTCTTTTCTTTTCTTTTCTTTTCTTTTCTTTTCTTTTCTTTTCTTTTCTTTTCTTTTCTTTTCTTTTCTTTCCACAATTTAGATCAGGTACCTGAAACAATAGTGCTATCCAAAGACATAGTTAGCAACCAGGTTCCCTTACTCCACTTGCTACAGTTACTGGCAAAAACTCTTGTTCATGTGGGGGTCATCATTATTTGGGCATTTCAGAAGCCATATCAACAAACTTAGAAGAAACTGAAACAATTTATCAAAGCAGGAAACAAGAGGCAGTTAAAACCAGAAGTCATGTGAGCAATCACCGTTACCTTTAGCATGGACATGAGCAGTGTTTTGTAGGTAATATAGTACAATCATCTCTGTTACAAAGGAGAAGCAGCTGTGAGGGAAGGTGTCTGTAGCAGAAGAAACATAGCCTCCCTATGTTTTTTTACTAATTTAGGAAAACAGGAAAACAGAAGTGAAAAGGGAAAAACTTTTTGAACTTCCTGACTCTGGAGGAGGAAATGATGTCCTATGGTGCATCTGTAGCAGCAGATGTCCATTCACTTGCTGGTGACAGGGTTAAAGACTGGTCTGCTGGGGAACCTGTCTTCCTCCCTCCCTGGCTGCAAAATCACTCCCCAGGAGGCCCATTGGTTTGGATTTTTTTTGTCTAGTTCTGCCCGCTCTGCCCCCGTCCCCCAGCTTTCTGAAGCACAGCACACTTTCTTTCCTTCACTTGTAAATTTTGCTATGTGTTTTGATCACTCTGTGTGGCAGTGTTTTCATATCAGAGAACATCGTAGACTGCCTTGCCATTTCTTTAAGACTTGCCAAGTCTCCTCACTGACTTTTATCCCTTCTTTCTTTCTTCCATCCCTGTCTGACTTCAGGCTGTTCTTTCACTTGGAAAAGAAAAGCCAGACACCGTGTGAGACCCAAAGCCTGGGATGTCTCTGACTTGACTGTCATGCCCATTAGTCAAACTTCAGTAATTTCTTTGTTAGAGCATCTTTTGACAGAGGATTTTTACTTAGCAGAGTAGGTTATCTGAATTATCATTGCATTATTTTTATGCAGCTCCATCTCCTCCTAGTAATGCATCTAAACTCTTCCTTAATTTTATGTTCCTCAAATTAAAGAAAAAAAAAAAAGACTGCTGCAAAACCCAGAGGCCAAGTAAAAATTTCCATTTTTCAGAGAGTGCTGGCTGTGTTTCTGTCTTTCAAGCCTGCACAAGTTCTGCTGACAGAGTAGTGATTTAGTGGATTGCAAAGAAGATGAAGAATTTCAAGGTGTTGAAGCAAAATAGTTTAAATCTTGCCTAACTGAAGACAGAGAAAAAGAAAGCATTTTTTTTTAAACTTGTTTTTCATCAAGTAAGCTAACTTTTCTGTTTCCCCAATCACGTTGTACCTTTCTGTGTCAATCCCTTTGGAAGGTGGATGTGGTCATTCAGGTTCAGCAATTTCATTGTCTCCATCATTCTGGTATCAGTGACATCAGCTGATACCAGTGGTTTTAGGGTTGGAGAGCATTTAGGTACAAACTTACTGGGCGTATATGGAACTTTTCATAGAGTCTGGTTTCCCTAACTGAAAAATGCTTGAGACAGGAACTAAAACTCTGTCTGAAGAGGCTGATCTTTATCCAAAGAATACAAATAGCATCTTAAATTTCCAATAACATCCCAAAGAAAGAAGACTGATCCTGATGTAAATGCTAAGTAACTGATGATATCTTGCTGAACAGGGTTTCAACACAAGAAAATCACATGAAATAAACCCAAAATTATTCAAAAGATTAGTTGCAAATTTATTCAGCTGTTTTTATTTCTGAGCAGATTATGATCCTGATATTTCAAACGTGCTGAAAAAAAAAAGTAGGGACAAACTCATGCTGGAAATGAATAAGTGGTATTTCTCAGATTTCTGGGAGATGGCATGCACAATTGCAGATGAAACAACTGATTATGTCACTCTAGCAGGTGGGTAAAAGCAACTCCAAACCCAGTGAAAAATTTGAAAGTGTTATAAAACCTCTCAATCAGTCAAAGAGTTTTTCAAATGATAAGGCGTACATTAAGATTTGAAGTACATATATTCTGATACCTTGTTGGACTATCATTCCCCTAAGCCACCAGCATGTTATCTCTGTGAAGATAAAATTCTGAAACCGGTATTTTTCCAGCTGTTGTTCAGCTCCATGGACAAACAGGACAACAGGACTTCTCTTATCACGCATTTCAAGGATAGGCATTCTGCAAATGCAGTGAGTTTTTTTGTCTTACAGGCTCAGTGACTCAACAAAAAGGAAGAGCAGGCAGAATCTAAATGAGAACTTGTCATGGTTTAACTCCAGTTGGCAACCAAGCCCCATTCAGCAAGTGACTTGCTCTCCCATCAACGGGATTGGGGAAAGAATGGAAAGGGTAAAAGACAGAAAACTCATGTGTTTAGATAAAGACAGTTTAATGGGGAAATCTGCATATTTAAGCAACGCAAAACAAGGAATTGATTCACCATTTCCCATGGGCAGGTGGGTGTTCAGCCTTCAGCCATCTCCAGGAGAGCAGGGCCCCATCATGCCAAAGGGTTACTTGGGAAAACAAACACCATCAAGCCAAACATCCCGCTCTTCCTCTTCTCCACCCCTCTCTATATACTGAGCATGATGCAGTATGGTCTGGAATATCCCTCTGGTCAGTTGGGGTCAGCTGTCCTGGCCGTGTCTCCTCCCAACCTCCCAGGCACCCCCAGCTTCCTCACCAGTGTGGCAGTACAAAAAAACCAGAAAAGGCCTTGGATCCGTAGAAGCCCCTCTCAGCAATAACAAAAATTGTCTCTGTATTATTAACCCTGTGTTCAGCACAAATCCGAACCACAGCCCTATAGTAGTCCCTGTGAAGAAAATTAACTCTACCCCAGCCAAAACTAGCACACAACTTCACTTTATATGTAAAGTTTGGACCGAATGTTTACAACAGAAAAAAATATGGATGAACTTACCTTTTGCATGCCTCTTCTGATTCAAGCTTCTTTAAGCTGCACACAGACATTTGTAGTCTTTCTCAGCTGTAAGAAATGTCATTTCCTTGCCTCTATTAAGAAGCTTTATGAAGCTACATATTGGGACTCTTTCTTCCTACTAGTCTTTTCCATTCCTTCTCCTGTTAGCTACTGTATGACATCATATAGTGTGGTATTTCATAACTAAATTATTCCATGTTAATTAAAATATTATTAAAGCATTGTTTTGAAACCCCATTATTGTTAATTACCTTTATTTCTATTCAAAACAACAAAAATCTAGTGATTAAGAATATGAAATGATGAAGTAATAAATGTAATTAGGTAAGGTCCGCATTTGGCCTGAATCAAAATAATAATAAAGAAATATTTTGCATCATAATGAGTCTTAGGCCTTTGGGCAACTATCTGTGATTAATACTACGTGTAGATTTTCCTTTTATTCCTCTTTGTTTTGTCTACCTCACAGCAATTTGCAGTTGCAGGGGAGCTACCTAATCGCTGCCTCAATTTCTGCTTCTGTAAAATAGGGGTATATTACCATGCTTAATCCATTTTTATACGTGATAAATGATGAGTCCTGTAAAAGTTCTATTTTTCTTTTGCTAGCTCTTGAATAGAGAATATGGGGTTTTTTTCTGAGTTTTTCAACAGGAAATTTAGTGCTGGGAGAAACTTCCCTCACCTAAGCACTGGCGGAGTAAGGTGCTGTCTTTCTCTTTCTTCTATTTTCTTTCCTTTTTGGCAAACATAGGCCTGCTGGGCACCTAGAACACAACCAGCAGATGCTGCTGGCACAAGCCTGGGAAGATGTTTCTTTTGGCTACTTGTTGGCAGACATTGTGTGAATGGTAGAGGAAGATTCTTTTTTGTGTCACTGCTGCAGTGATCTGAGAAATAAAAAGGCGGAGCAGATATGCAGTGCTTGAGCTGAGGAAGACAAGAAATTTTGCTGGCTAGGCAGGGAATCTTGCACTCCTGAACCCCAGTTGGTGAGCAGGGGACCCTTGCAATGCCATCTGGTCACTCAGCAGCCAACATACATGGAGGAGGGAATCATAGAACCATTTAGGTTGGAAAAGACCTTTAAAATCATCGAGTAGAATCATAAACCCAGCACTTCCCAGTCCACTACTAAACCATCTCCCCAGGTGCCACAGGTACATGTCTTTTAAATATCTTCAGGGATAGTGACTCAAGCATTTCCCTGGGGAGATTGTTCCAATGCCTGACCACGGCTGCAGTGAAGAAACTTTTCCAAATATCCAATCTAAACCTCTCCTGGCACAATCTGAGGCCATTTCCTCTTGTCCTGTCTCTTGTTACTTGGGAGAAAAGACTGATACTTTTGTCCCCCTCTTCCTACCCCTCATTACAACCTTCAAGTGGTTGTATAGAGTGATAAGGTCACCCCTGAGCCTCCTTTTCTCCAGGCTGAACAACCCCAGCTCCCTCAACCACTCCTCACAGGACTTGTGCTCCAGCCCCTTCACCAGCTCTGTTGTCCTTTTCTGGACTTGCTCCAGCACCTCAATGTCCTTCCTGGAGTGAGGAGCCCAGAATTGAATCTGGAATTCAAACTGTGAATACTAGAGCAGCAAGAACAACACCAAGTCTGCAGGCAGCTCTGGCAATTGCCCCTAAGGTTCTGTGTATGTTTTGTATAAAGACTGATTGTCCTTCTGCAATGTTATGATTATTTTCTGTAATGGTATTGTATTTAATTTTCACATGAGAACCTTAAACATTTCGTCTGGGCCTAGTAATGCAACAGGTTCCTTGGCTAGCATACAATGAAGCTGTAGTGCATGTTTTAGAATTAGTCTATTTTTTGTCTGTTTAATAATAAAGGGAGAATGAGCACAACTTTGTGCCTGTATGGGGTGGTACCTAAATGTTAGGAGAAAAGCTTAGTGCACTGGATCTGACAGTCTGAGAGAGTGAGACTACAGCAGCTCTGTGCCCCAGGTCCAACCAGCAGTGAAGCTAAAGATGCAGTCCCAATTAGCACACAGCACATATATGCATCATGATATACATGCTACACAAATCACAGACAGACATACAGAACACTCACATAAGAACAGAAAGATTTTCCTTGGTATAGCAGCAAGAGTGTTGTAGAGAGATAAAATAACAAGTTTTGAATGTAAATTATTATATAGAAATTACAGCAGACTCCAAGGACAAGCAATTCAAAAACTATGAAAGCATCCTTACAATGAGATCTAAAAAATAACACTTTATTTCAGCTGAAAATAGAGAGTGCTGAGGAACAAAAAATGTAGCTGTTTTCATAAATTATGGAACACCTAATCCTAAACCCAAATTCTCTCACCCTTCCACTTTGGTGTTCTGTAGTTATGGTCCTCAGTGGAGCTATATAATCAGTATTTATGCTTAACAAACAGAAATAGCATTTCAAGGCAGAACACAGGATTGTAAAAACAGAGCACTTTCAAAGCTCAGTAAATACTAAACAACTCTTTACACTCAAGCTATTGTTTCTGTTTATACAAACACTTAAGAACACTTTTATTTTTTTCTAGTGGCAAGTGGTGCTTAATGGTGATGACTTGAAGGCATAGAATGTAGATTTTGTTTTCTAGTATCTTTTTTTTCAGTAAATCTGTGTTTCATAGCAAATGCTTGTGACAAATGTTGTCTCTTTGTTTTATTTGGAAAAGGAATAAAGTTTAAAACCATATGAGTCTGTAAGAAACATATCAGGAAAATCTATCAATCAAGTAAGCTCCCTGTGTTCTAAAAATTTCTCAACAACCTGGAAATGTGGAAGTGCTTGCTGGTGTCTTACACTTCAAGCTTGCTATATGTCTATAAGTAATAGATATAAACATAGCAATTTTTATAGTTATAGATATATAGATAGCAATAGATATAGATAGCAATTTTTACAAGCCAAAACATTTAGGGGTAAGAAACATCATACCTTTTTTTCCTTATTTTTTTTTCTAGATATATATTTTATCTCTTTCCTCAATGATCTAGGAAGATTCTAGTCATGAAGCTATCAAAATACATTTGCTAGACATAAGAAATCAAGCATTTAACGATCAGGATATCTCCTGAAAAGCCAATATGGCAACAGAGGTGTTATTTTCTATCTCAATTTGTCATTTGAAAGGTGGCTCTTTTTGTAGTGTTTCTGATTAAAATGTACCAACAAAAAGAAGTAGAAACCGAAAATTTTGTCACGTATCTAGCAAAAGCAGCAGTATGTCTTTTGACTTTTCTGATGTGGTAAAACTTGATATCAGATTCACTCGTTCCAGTGTATAAGGATTTCCTTATGTATTGTGTATAAAATGACAAGTCTAGCTTCTATGTTTGATCTCTGAAAAGTGGTGACGTTCTTACTACTTCGAGTAAGGTTTTCTTGCATTGCTGTTCTTTAGGCACAATAAGAGGAGTTCAAAAGGCTTCTAGATGCATTTTTTGGTGTTGTGGATCTGAGGAAAAACCCAAGATTTTTGGTGGTATTGTGTCTATATTCCTTCAGTTCTCAGGAAATTATATTACCTTGAAAACAGCAAAGTCCTAATTTTTTTCTATAACATTAACTATATGTTGAAGAAAAAGCAATGAATCAATAAAAAGTCTAATTTCTTAAAACTCTGAAATTAAAAGACTGTGTTTTTAATTCTGTAAATTCCCCCAGATTGTTGCCAGGAAAAGAAAATGTGCAGAGAAGGTGATCTCATTTGGAAGTGGCATCGCAGAGATCAGAGGCACTGAATGGCTTTCATCTCTGCCTACAATTCACTTCCTTTGAGAAACCACATATGTTCCAATAAAAACATAGGCCAAAATAGGTTTGTGACAGCTGGTCTCCTGCAAATGTACATCGTCTTCAAATACGCATTTGGAGAAGAGAGTTTAAATTTGTCTTTGAATCCTAATCCTCTCAGGATAACATCAGAATTATCCAAACACGGTCACAGCCTCTAGGTTAAGTAACAGCATCCAAACCTGAGTACATCTGTCAGTGGCAGATTGCATCTAACATCATGCAATTGGCACCATGCAGCCAGAGACTGATTAGAAAGAGCCAAGTGATTTTGCTGCTTAGTCTTTTCCTTTTGTTTGCTAATTAATTAATGTATACATTAAATTGAAAAAAAAAAACCAAAACGCATGGAAATCTCCTGGTTTGCATTGAAATAACCTTTAATTTAGATTCATAACTTTTTGCAGGTTTTTGTGTAGGTGTCTGCTGTAATTTCCCAGACGAGTAATTAAATGTGATTATACATAACTTATTTCAATTCTCCAATAGTTCCCTGCAAGATCCTTCTTTAGTTTAGAGATGAAATTTATTACTGGACACATTTTTCAACCTACTGAATTCCCCCTGACAGTTAAAAATATTGGATGTTTGCTATTTCAGAAGTCTTCTATTTAGCTGAAGCATTTGGAAGTTATCTACTGTCCTCCTACTTTGAGGCTTCCCTATGTCTAAACAACGATTTCTCCTACACCTAAATCTGCCCATCAATGATCAGTTGCTATTTGGCAGACAACTAACTTCAGGAGAAAAAAAAAGCATAGTAGATGGTATGTTTCTTTATGCAGATAAAAAGAACGTTTTTAAATAGATGCAATAAAGATATCTGACTTTCTCCATTACCACTAACGATGAAGGTGTTTGTTCAAAGTAAATATGTACTATACAATAAATTAAATATATGATGTTCCTTATCTGAGAAGCTGAAGGCATCATTCCTTCTCATGGATGAAAAAAGAGGAAAACCAGAAAAGTAATTCAATTCTGGCACATGTTAGTATTCTCCTGCTTCATTCCTTTGCCCTCTAAAGAAGACAACAAATAGGGGAAGTTTTTCAAAGGGAGTTTGTCTCCTACTTCAGCATGAAACCCATGTAGGAGACTGTGTGTAGAAGAGATTCCTTTTAGAAAACTAGTTTTACTTTTACTGCCATGTACATGTATGTCTCCAAAAGTCAGAAGTGAATCCACTGTCAGCTGGATGTGCCTGTACCTGACTACCGTCTGAGCTGCACCCTGCAGAGGTCACAGCACCATGATGGGCAGTGGCAATGGAAGGGATGGAGCAGGATGGATGGAGGTGCTCGTAATGGATGGTGTGGCTGGCAGTCCAGCCATACTCTCTGCCATATGTTTTTGCATGATAAAGGAAGCAACCCCAATCTTTCAATCTAGGTCCAAATTAAGGAATTTGCCATTATTTAGAAAGTAGAAGCACAGAAGATGATAGACTGGGTTTGTAAGAGCGTGAAGGTGTTTGGCTTGCCATTGGTGATGGCCAAGGTGAAAACCCGAGAGAGAAAATCATAATCTACAAAGCAGAAATGTGGTTTGAAAGAGAAAAGTGTTTGAAACTTGCCCCAAAATAGGATAACTGCACTTCTCATGCTGTTTGTAAGCCTTAGTCCTAAGCTGCAGACTTTATGAGTCTTGGCATGGTGGCGAAGGGCTGGACGAGGGCTCCAAAGAGCAGTGCTTACTGACAGGCACAGGGCTGCCACTGAGCTGCTTGGCTGGGTAACCTGGAGGCCAGTGGTAAAGCTGCGAAGGAGACACATGCCATCCAGGCAGAACATCAGTAGGGCTCTTGCAAGCCATCCAGGTGTGTTTTCCAGAAGCCTCAGGGAAGTCACTGCTCTGAGGGACATCACTCTCTGAGGGATCTTTGCAGAGCCTTTGACCAAACACTGCAAGCATTCACCCCGTCCACCCTCAACACATGCAACCTCTCAGGACATGTCTGGTGTACAACTCTTTTGCAGAGCTGCCACAGGGGGCTGCATTGTGGCCCAGACCCCACATCTAGCAGCATTTCCCACTGCTCTCAAAATCATCTGTGTGCCTCCCAGTGAGGCAGGCAGTGCCTTCTCACTCTCTTGGCTTTCCTTGAGTCCGGCGAGAAGCAACCAACTTCTGACCTGGCTGTGTCTGGAGGCCTCTTGAACACACTGTGAGTTTTGGCAGGTAAGGAAGAACCCATCCTGTGTGCAATTGGTTCCACCCTTCCTCCTGGGGACATTGGGGAGTTTTCACCTCTTCCCACACTGTGACACCAAGAGTCCCTTGCCAAAGCATGCCCTGTCCTCAATACTGTCTGCTCCCTCCAGAGCAAGTGTGTGCTGTTTCGCAAAGGCTACATTTGCTCTGCATGAACAATTAAATAGCACAGCATGTCTGCAGATCAAAGCAGATATTTGTGAAGACCTGAGAGATGCCTTTCAGGGTAGTTTATTTTGGACTAGTTGTTACTTTTTTGGTGGACTACATGCTTTTCAGCAGTTGGAGTGTTTTATGAATGCTCCTACAACACTTCTTCTAGTTTACTTCAATGCACGAGTAGTGTAGTTCGTGCACTTTGGTGACACTTCATCAGTGTGAACCAAAGCACAACAGGGAAATCTGCTTCAAAAGTGTACTTCTGGTGAAACACCAAGATAGAGTCACTCAGAGAAACCTGGAAGACCTTAGACTGGAAAGTTGATATGTGTGATTCACATGTTATGTGTGTTCCACAAGCCCTTAAACATCCTTTCTCTGGATACCCCAGGCCCTCTCTTTAGTTTTTTGAAAGATAAATGCAGACCATGATAAACCCATTGAATATAGTAAGATATTTCCTCAAGGTGACATCTTCCATTGGCAGTGGGTAGTAAAACCAACCGTGCGAAAAGATTTGAGATGAGTCAGGAAAGGACAGAAGAAAGAACAGAAGTGTTTGTTGAATTCTCTTTTGCAATAGAATACTGAAAACGAAATAGATATTTAGATACAGAAAACTGTTTTCCTTCCTAATGCACACCTCATAATTTTATGAAGGACTGAGTGCACTTCCTTACAGAAGAGCCCCACACTAAATGTTTTGCATATAAAATGTGCCAAGCTTTTCAGAATCAGCCATTGCTACTGCCTTTTCCTTATCAGACCACAATGAAGCTGAGAGAACAGTAACATCTGAGCTGTAGTAGTGTTTGAATTTCTGATTTGGTCACTAAAATGAAACATTTACAAACATTTACAAACTCTCAGAATAAGGCTCTTCACTTATAGCTGTTACAGGTCACATTGCTAAATATTCTTTAGTCTCAGAAAGGAAAGAGAATCTCTGAGATAATTTAATTAAGGTCTTTGCTGCAAAATGTCAGTTTGAATCTCTTCTTGTATGAATATTCATTTTACATAAAGTATAACAAGATATACTCTGCAATTACCTGATAGATTAGGAGTCTTTGGGGAGGGTTGCAATCACTGCTCTGAATCAGGCAGAATGGAGGTTTGAGTCTGGCTCTCTCATGTCTGACCAGTGCCTTGACTTGCAGAGCTGGATTTGGGGGCTCTCAGGGCAGAAAGAGAGACAACGACACCTCATTTGCCTTATTTTTGTGGATGGCATCACAGTCCTGGCCCTTAAAAGCAAAACACCAAGAATGAGATGCAGATGTTTATTATTATTTGGCCAAAGACAAATGTTTATCAAACAAAATACATTCCCCTCTAATCTCCTGGTTTCATCTGGTAATTACTCATGTGAAAGTGCAAAACAAATTTCCAATATTGGTCCTACATCACGGCTGTAAAGAGCAAAAAGACATATTTCCATCCACTATTTCACTCACAGATACATGTTTAGGAAATAACTGATGAGCAGAAAGTCTTCAAATGTCACAGGCGTGCTGACCTTATGAAGCTCTGTGTCTAAAGAAAATGAGGTGGTAGCACAGAGCAATAAGTTTCTCACATAAATGGAAAAAAACCAGGTCTGTTTCAACCTGAGTGATTCAGCAGCAGCAGAGGATTTGCAGTGTGTGCTGCACTGGGCTTTCCCAAACAGGCACTTAATATTAGTGCAAAACCATATCTGGAGAGGTGGCCAGATTTTGCCTGTCAGCACAGATCGCATAGTTATATGGGTTTCATATAACAATTCCTCACCTTTTTTTTTTCGTTCAGCCATACTGTACAAAAAACCTCCCCTCTCTTTTGCTATCATGCATACAGCAGCTCAAACATATTGCCACAACCCCCCTGAAAATATTGGCTGAGATACTCCCAGCTTTAGTTGAAACTACATTTTATTTCAACTACTTGGAACTGTACTTACATGACAAAATGCAGTTTAAATACTTAGAAATTCAGTTAATGAACAAAAATACCCTTACAGTAGGGAGCATTCTTGTTTCCATATGACCGTTGTTTACAGGTTTGGGGTTTTTTTGAAGGCTCTGCTTTAAACTCATCCAGGGTGTCTGGTCAGTTGTTAGTGCTGTTACTTGAATGTCAGTAAAAGAAAACAAAATGTCTTGTGTTCAGGCAGCTTACAGTTGGGATGCTCTTTGTTTCAGAAAAGGGAAGGATACATGATCTCAGGATGTGGAAAACAAAGCATTATTCTTTCTGTGTCACAGATAAAAGAACTGGCAAGCAGACAGACTGGGTGACTTGCTGGAGCTCACATAGGATCAGCAGGGAGAGCTGAACTATTCCAACAATATTTTGTTTACCTATCCACAAATTCATCCCTTTCCAAAGAGAAAATTCGGAGGAACTTGCAACCCAGGAATCCAATTTCCAACTCTGACTCACTCATTTCTCTGCTAATGATCCTCTGCTCTCTGAGTGCCCAGCATCATTTTGCATAGTAAAAGAGCTAAAGATAGAAGTGACTTCTAATCCTCCTGCTACTAAAGTCCTCTAGCAGCTCAGGGGTAGTGCCTCTCGTGCATTTAAAGAAAAGAGAGGGCTGTTTTCCAGGGGCTTCTGTGGTAAGCCCAGCCCAGCGCTGCTGACAGGGAGCAGGGGCTGAGGCAGTGCCAAACCAGCCTGGACTGTCCCTTCTTTCTTTCCAAGCTTGGCCGTCTCTTGATTGGGTTTGAGAACACTGCCTTGGGTTTTGGGTAATATCTTATTACCCTTTCTTTTCCTCCTTAATTCAATATATCGTACCTATTAAATTTTGGCTGACATGTCTTGATCTCTTACAATGTCCTGAACAAGTGTCATCAAAATCTTTTGGAGCTGTTCAGTACACATAGGTCTCTACTTATTTTATCTCTGAGTAACCCACGACACATACTGCTTATAGTTTACAAATACTGAAAAATGTTCAGAGCATCTGGAATCTAAAATCCTTCCTGCATAGCATAAACGTTGCCGTGCTGTTACTTTGCAGACTGGTGCTGGGTACTCAGGCAAGATGAAGACTCGGTTAAACATGAAAGCCCCAGACAATGAAACTAATTAGGAGCTAATTAGGCTTGTACTACCAAGCTCAATACTCTCCACCTCCTTGCACACATGTGGCTACATCTGGGGGAAGTCCTTCTGTCAATCCTATCACACAGAGGCTAAAAGTTATCATAAGGCTTTATTCAGTATGATGTGGTAAGGGACTAATTAATTTTTTCTTTTCTTTAAGCAAGAACCCCATGCCTTGCTATACCTAATGGCAAAGGAAGAAGTCCCACGAGAACAGACTCGGTCTCTGTTCAAAAGGGTTATTTTAGCAAGGGGATAATCCTCACCATGTCAGCTTGAACAAGGCTTTAGGTCTGGATTATGTTTGCAATGCAATGCAGCGTAAAGCGGTGATACCAGATCAGGGAATCTGGCCCATTTTGTGTGTCGAATGACAATTCTTCATGTTGCCAGAGGGCATCTGTCATTTACTATATGTATACATACAAAGAAAAGGTTTTTTTTGTTATATTCTTGCTCATTATGTAGAATTGCACAAAAAGCTTGGCTGTGCTACAGTAGCTGTCTCGATCCAGGGATGGCAGTAAGAAAAATAAAAGGCTTCAATTAATAAAAAAAATTTGGGCAAGCAAGTAAGATTTCAGGTAAAAACTCTGTTCGTCATAGACACAGTTTTAGAGGAAGGTTTGACCACTCCATGCTAGATTTCTTTTCCTAGAATATAAATCTTTCATTCAGAAATTTAACTGGACAAATCATAGACATTTCCTTCTGGTGACTGAGAAACAATTTAAGAGATGTCCAAGACTCAAAAAAAGATAGAGATTTATTTATTTATTTATTTATTTATTTATTGTTTTAAATTATAGACAAGTTTAAATTTTAGACAAGTTTCCCCCTCCCCTGTTTTGACTTATGCTTTCCCCCTCCCCTCAAGTTATGTAAGTTATTGCAAGACAGTCGGAACCTTTTACTTCATTGTGAATCGAAGTGGCAGGGTTGGGGTTTTTTTTTTTTATTAATTGCAGGGGGAAATTATTTACTGCCCTT
>VZRV01005804.1:872850-927152 GCA_013398115.1 Falcunculus frontatus
AGATCATCTAAAATGCTGCCAGCTAAGCATATCCAACCCATCTATGAGATCTCATTTTTCAAAAGCAAACCCAAATAATCTACAGATACTCAGATTTTCCTTTTTATATTGTTCTGTTGGGTCTGCTGGGGTTGAATAAAGTAATTCCTTTCTGAGTGATGAAAAAAAATTAAGAAGTACTAATATATCAAAGCTCGATGTATGATGTTAGACACATATTTGTCAAGAATGACATTATCCCAGCTGATCTGACCTACAGAAAGGCTTAGACAGGCTTCCTGATCTCCCTTCTGTGGCTCTCTGACTCCCAGTGAGGCTCAATTCTGTCTATGCCATGCTGCTCTCTGCACCTTTAGGTTCTGCAGGACACAGCCTTCCTGAAAATGCCTTTGGCTCAAGCCCCACTATCCCAGAGGCAGGGGGGCTGTGCTGGTCACAGACATTGCTCATGTCAATACCTGGCCTGGAGCATTTTTAAGTACTGCAAGTAACCAGGTTAGGTGTCTCATTTAACCTGTTTGTGATTTATCTGCTGTCACAAAATGTGCTCGGCAGGATTCATAAAGTTTATAACAGGAGTAAGCACCCCACGTGACTGACTGAGTATGGGAAGGCTGGGGTTTGCCTGCACAGTGTTTTCTCACAGCACAGACAGCTGCAATATCTCAGCTGCCTGAGTCTTCACAGTCATTTATGTAAGGTGCTATTTATGCTGAAAATGATGTCTGCAAGAAGGTTTTCAGATTTAAAACGCTCCGATTTTTTCCAGCATTTGTACACCCAAGCACATAAAAGTAAAAGAATACTTTTATCTGTCCGTGAATAGACAAATAGAGTGGTGGCAGTTAGAAAATTATGGTAACATTCTGTGTCCATAACATTTAATGTTCAACTAGCTCATGGGAAAACACCATTCCTATCTCAAGTGCTTTACAATATCCTGAAGCTTCCTTGAAAATTAAAACTGCCAAATAAATTTAAAGCAGGCTTTTATGTAGTAGCCTGCAAAGTGAACATCGACTTCAGACCCGTTTCTGGGACATCTTCACAGAAGGGAAAGTCATTGGCTAAGCATTGTCCACGTATAATAATGAATAATACCTATCTGATATATAGCTAAACTGAAATTCAAACAACACAATATAGGGAAAAACAGGAAAAAAGAGCAATTGTCATTCCAGAGCAATCATCTCCTCTGAGAAATCAGATATCTGAGTTTAGAGGTACAAGGGCTTGAGAATAACAGCAGGAGGACAACGAGGAAAAAATATCATCACAGCAGTTTAGGGGAAGGATTGCAGAATGAATGGTTACAGAATTGCAAATCTGAGATCTTTAGCATTACAAAGGTTAAGGCACAGCGCTACACTGTGGGGGGAACTTGAGGCATTTGATGAGACAGTCATTATTCCTCAAAGAAAGAAAGGCAAGATCAATAGGAAAATAAATAGACCACTCTGCAGCTTGACAGGATTTTACAAGATCCTCTAATTGCTTAGTTTCCTCCCTTTGTATCTTTCAGAGAAATAATGACACCTGGCTCTGTAAGTCACTGCTAAGAAGCCAGCTTGACAGCTTCAACTGAGGAGTCTAGATTTCATCTTAGAGCCCCTCCGTGGACAAGATACTGCCGCAGAAAAGGTGGGAATTGTTAGGCATATGGAAAATATGCCAACAGCTATAGTTGATGGATATGGAAGTGGAGCCTCTTTGAGGAGATTTGGAACCAGAATAATTTTGTGCTTTTTAGTGCTTGCTGACTGGTGATGCTTTCATGACTAGCATCTGCTGACATGCCAAGGATACTCCTACTAAGTGAAGGTCCCAGCTCTTTTGTCAGCCAAAGCTTTAAGTGTAAATAACCTAGGGGAGCTCTTGCAAAGCCTCCATCCTTTTGACCTCTGAGGACATATCAAAGAAGGGGACTATTGGAATATTCCTGAAGTCAGAGCATCCTTGCTTAACCTGTTCAAGTTTTGTGAAAAATATCTCTGAAGAGAAATCCATGTCTAGCTGCTTAACATCAACAGGTCTAATGGGTATGGAAGCCAAAAATCTGGAAAGTTAAATAAGATAGAGAAAAAGAGCTAACAGCCAGGACTGGGTTTGTAATGCTGTTTCTTGATGAAGAACGAGCACCTGGCAAAGATTTCTAATCTGAGGAATTTGGTAGAAGATAGAGAGAGTGTTTTTTCAGGAGAATGGTGTGATGCCCTCGGCACAGACTGTAGTGGTCCCTGGTAGTGTGCAGTAGATACTGTGGGTTTTTCAGTATCTGGTAATTGAAACAACATTGCTGCTCCTTCTTTCTTCTTTCAAATTCTAGGAGTTCCCCTACTATGAACTGAAGGCAGGCAGTTTTACTTAAGAGTAATAATTTTAAAACTGCAATCAACTATGCATAAATTGCCTAAACCCATGCTGATACTCTTGGTTTCATGGCTCATTGCTCAAAGTTTGTAAAAAGAAGAGCGGCACTGTGTTGAAAGCCCTTGAGAAATGCTGGTCTTGAATCGCCTGTTTGGGAATGACATTAATTATAAAATAGCCAGGCAGAGAAACCACGTAGAAAGCTGTCACTGACAATGGCATGAATGTTCCTAAGGGCTTTGTCACACAACCTGCATGTTTTTACATCTAATCAAGTTGATTAATAAAATGACAGATTAACAAGTTCTTTCTTCTGCCCCAAAATGCAATCCAAACATTGCTGCACAGCTCAGAATTGCACTCCTGTGACAGTGTCTCTTTGGGACACTTGTTCCTCTTGCATGTTTAGCCCTTTAATGAGACTCTGCAATCAAGGTATAAACACTTTTAAGGGATAAAACAGTTATGTCTTACCCAACACACACAAAAGTTAGCTGTGTTTGGTTTATTATGTTCCCCCCCTCCCCCACTAAGACACTGAAAGAGTGTTTGCAAGCCAGGTAGGCATTAGTCAGGAAGAGGGTTTAACTGCTTTGCTGCATGGCATAGATGCTGCTCCTGAGCTGCTACCCTTCAGCATTGCACTTGGTTTTTGGGTTTGGTTTGGGTTTTTTTTTTTTTTTTTTTTTGGTTTCATAACCTTCCATGACAGTGCTTTCCTTCTTGAACCCTAGAGTTACTAATGATCCTGTTTTAGCATTCTTACCTGTCTGCAACTTCATCTTCCTTATCTTTGCTCTACAGACTTTTTCACAGCTCTTTCTCAAACCAAGTAATTAGAAGTCTGAGCCAAGGTTGTGCAACTCAGCCACATCATTATGGGGCTTCACATTCCTGGCAGGCCTGGGACAAATTACAGAGGGGTGTAGAGAGGGAGAACTACACCACCTTGCCTTTCATATTCTCCACCAGGAAAAGGACAGTGAAGAAAGGAACAGAAACTACAGCAAAGACTTTCCTATATGGTAAAATTTTACTTTAACACAGCTTCTAATGATACTTGAAAGAGCTTCTGAGGTAAATTCTGACCACTGTCAAAATAGAATGGTGTTACATATATTACTTTGAATTACAAATGTGATCCTGAAGTAGAAGTGCAGAGTGATTAAAAAGATAAGGAATGATTCCCACATGTGAGTTTGAGCCTCACAGGCCTCTTTCTCCCTCCTGGCTCAGCCTAGACCCGTATAAAGACTATCATATGAAAAAGGGAGATTTATTTGACCCTTAGTGTTGGATTTGTCTGTCAGTGCCCCAGGACAGCTAAGACCCTTGTGCTCAGCCAGTCTGTCAGTGTCCCACTAGGAGCATCCTCCACTGAGCAGTCCTGCTGGATCAGAGGGTCGTTCTACTCACTTGTTCAGGAACACGCACCAACAGCCTAAGGGGCAGCCCTCAGCAGGTCTCCTACATGATTCTAGTATGTTACCTGCTACTGGTGGCGGTCAGTGCCTGTGGAGGACTCATGCTAGCAGTTTATGGAATAACTCTCTTTAATTTTAAACATTTTAAATTTAATTTGGATAGAAAATTGTGACAGGTTAAGGTTCAAGGATTGCCAGTGATAGTATCTGAGTCCAAAAATGTATTCAAAGCAATACACAGACAAGCTCTAATCCCTAATTCAGTGTGAATAGAGTATGGGTCTTACCCACCAGGCATCCCTATGGGGCGGAAGACAGGTTCAGTCCATCAACTGATACCAGAATTTATCATGGAATTTTCCCTGGCTTCTCCCCATTCTACTTGCTTTTATATTATTTCTTTATGTTTAGAGCTTGAGTGACTTTAGTCAAACTACCTTTGTTACTGATTGGTGTAAAATTCTCTCACTTCACTCTGAAAGATACAGTCAAAAAATATAAGCACATGCACAGTGAGGGGTGGTTGTACCTTGGAGGCAGGAAACTTTGGGTTGGAGGTGTGAGTTAATATTACTATGAGACTATAATCTCATAGTTACAAACCAAGTTCATCTGAGGAGGGTATTGTTGGCTCAGCGGCAGGACATCTTCTCCTATCTCCCTTGGTGCTTTGTGATTTTCCAACTGCAAGGTGCCACAAGTTACCATTAAGTTCCCCTCCCTGCAAGGGTTTCAACAGAGCCTGCTGTCTCCACTCTGCTCCACCCTCTCCCTTCCATCTCCCTTAGCAGGTGCTTACAGTTGCAGATTGTGGGTGTGGGGAATCATTGTGGAATAGGTTTCCAGCATGCCAGCCACATTCCATCCAGGGAGTAGCAGCTGCATTTCAACCTATAGCTCCTGTACTTCTGTTAGGATGTGAATATAACTTCTCAGTTTCCTCCGATTTTACCTCCAGCCATCTTTCCACAAAGAATATAGAAATATTTCTTCTTTTGCAGAATTGTTTCTGGAACTGAGCAATATTTTCAACCTCACATAAGATCAGAGACTAGTTTAGGTTTGAAGAGAACTGTGGGGATCTCAAGTCCACACTGTGCTCAAAAGAGTGCTGGCTTCAAAGCTAGATCAAATTGCTCTGACCCAATGGTGAAAATCTGCAAGGATGGTGATCCCACAAAATCTCTTGGCAAGATATTCCGGTATTAGACAATCCTCACCATGAACACTTGTTTCTTTGTTTTCAGTTAAAATTTTTGTGGCAACTTGTGCCTGTTGTCTTTTGTTATTTGTAGTGTAGCAGAGAAGAGTCTGTCCTCCCAAGGAGAGAATATGCACCAGTTACAACCATGGGCAACAGAGACTTGACTTGGGGAAATTATTTTAATTTATTACTAATCAAGTCAGAGTAGGATGATGAGAAATAAAATCAAATTTTAAAACACCTTTCTCCCACCCTTCCTACTTGTCTGGCTCAACTTTACTCACCATTTCTCTACCTACTCCTCTCTTGGTGGCATGGGGGTGGGGAATGAGAGCTGTGGTCAGTTCATTGCACTTTGTGTCTTCCTTCCTCTTCAGGGAAAAAACTCCTTACATTCTTTCTGGCTCCACACAACTTACATAGACTACTAGGTATAAATCTCCAGCTGTTATGCACTGCCATCATGTCCTTCAATGGCTTTAATTTCTATTTTCCATTGTTCTTCTCCCCTCACTTTTGGATGCACAAGAAAGATACAAATGAAATCGGAACTTCTTTCAAAATTGAGAGAAATCTGTAATTAAGTCCAGTAGATTCCTGTCAATATTTCAGCTCTTCTGTTATAAAAAGACAAATTTCAGCTGAGAAAATGCAGTGAATGAAGACTGCACCAGCACGTTTCATAGTTTACATTGCTAAACATCATGAAACATAAAAAACTTCAGGAATTATATAAAAAACCAAGATCCTTACAACAGAATAGTTCATTTTGCCTTATGTTCATTTTGGCTCATATTTTGCTTAAAAGCTTTGCAGGGAGAAGCATTTATGTTTTAATAAAAATGGTTAGCAAATATGTCAGTGCACTTAGATTGTCTTGTTTGCATGGGCGACGAAGTTTAAGGTTAATCTCATCTAATCTAAATGACACTCACATTAGACTTTGCCAGAGACCTGCAGAGTGAGGGATCCCATGCCTGTGCAGCAAAGCAGGCCCTAACCTCCCAGATTTCTTAAAAGGAGCATTATTTCCAGATGCCTTATGCTTATGTATCCTCAGTTCAACTCCAACATCAGAAAGCAATTAATTTGTTTCATCCCTACTTCTGGCTGGGTGCATAGGCAGGAGCAAGCTGCTTGGTTGTCAGAACATTTGACATGAAGGGCTGAATTTCCACTTCAGTGCGTGAGATTCATCCTTCTGCCTCCTATTAGCATTAATGGGGATCCCTTCACTAAATCCCCTACAGTACACTGAAAATCTCTTCCTGTTTATAACTCAGGGTCACGTTGTTGTTTCTCCCTGGATTGCGTCCTGAGGGGATTATTTCCATTTTTATGCCCATGTTCTCACATAAAATAGGAGATAATTTTAACATTTTCAGGCAGTGTAATTTGCTTTTCATGAGTCTCTAGGAGGTTAAAGATGATTAATATGTTGCAGTCCTTATTTTCTTCTATCGCTGGTCACACCAAGAAACAGTTCTTCTGGCCCCTAAATAACAACAAAAAAAGAAGAATAGCATACATCCTCTTAGATCTTTTCTTTAGTTTTATTGCAAATTGCTTCAAGACCTGAAATCCCACTCTGCAACTGGTCAGAACTGGCACTTTGCAAGAGTACACTGCCTTGTGTGGACCACGTGCATAGATCTTGCTTTAATGTACTGCTGGGGATGTTGAGGAATTTTAACCCCAAGAAAGCATTCACAAATTTCATAGTATATAAGTAGTCCTTCTATGAAAGCACTATGTGTATATATGAGGTGAGTTACTGAATTGTCTTTGCAGCTGTAGGTTTGTAAAAGTAATCAGAGAGTTATTTGGACAAAGCTGTCCACAGCTGTCTCTTCAGGGTGGAACAGAGTTGCAGTAAAAGTTGAAGTTGGAAAGCTGTGAAAACATTAAGGAGTAAATGCTTTAAAAGATGCCTGAAATGTCTAGCATGACCACAGAGCAAAGTGAAAATGCTTTATTCAAAGACTACTTTTATAGCAGAAACCAAAATATGCGTAGGAACCATCATGGGCATTGCTTGGTCCTGAGTGGAGTCCATCTCTGCAAGGAAACTGTATTACTCTCCTGCCTGGGTTTCAGCTGGGATAGTTAATTTTCTTCTTGTATAATGTTTTGTTTTGGATTTAGTATGAGAAAAATGTTGATAACACATTGATGTTTTAACTATTTCTAAATAGTGCTTCCTCTAAATCAAGGACTTGCCAGTTTCCCATCCCCTGCAGGCAAGTAGGAGCACGAGAAGCTGGGTGGAGGGGAGTTTCACGACCGGGATAGCTGACCCAGACTGGCCCCAGAAGGGGCTCTTCCAGTATATAAATGCGTAGAAGGGGCCTATTGCTGCTGGGAGACACTCTGGGCATCTGACAACAGGTGCTGAGCAACTGTACTGTGCATCACTTGCCTTTCTTGGGCTTTATTCCTCTCTTTCTTTCCTTTTCAATGCATTTATTATTATTATTATTAGTAGTAGTAGTAGTATTATTATATTATTATTAAATTTTTTCAGTTATTAAACTGTTAATAGCTCAGCCCATGATGTTTACTCTTTTTGCCAGGTGCTAGCTGGGGTTAAACCGTAACATCTCCCAAAGCAGTTTTGCCTGCCTGCCAACTGTATGTTTGTGGGGAATGGTCCCTCCCATGTGCTGACTCCTGAACCACTCCTGGGAATTATTTATGTCACACTGACTGGTTTGGACCAGAACAAACTCAGAGTTCACCTCTGTGTTTAACTATGAAGAGGGCTGTACTGCTTAGTCCACCAGTATAAACGCACCCATACTGTTCACACATACATGTTTGCTAGTTTAAATTACTGGCATAAGAAAAGTAGTGAAGATGCATCAGCTCAGGCTTTATCTGAGGTAGGTGCCAAGGTGTAAACTTTTGACTCCAGGAGCTGATTCTGTATGTGACCTTCTAGCAGCACATGCTGACATTGAAACTATCCCATCCTTGTTGCTGTTGCTGCCCCTGTTATCCAGATTAAATCTGCCACATTTGTTTTGTGATGTGGACAGGCCATATGTTCCTTAGAATTTAATTTCCATTTTAAAAATCATTTGGGTGTTTAGATGCCTTAAACTTCCTGAAAGTCAGCAGTTAATGTCACAAAACACTTGGCAAATTTGTGCAAATGCTAGTCAGTGCCTGTCACAGGCTGGCAGCCAGGGGGCCAGTGCTGCAGCTTGCAGCTGGCCCTGGAAGACTATGCCTGGACCCATTCTTCTTCAGGGCAGACTCTTGTTGTATTGACACCCAAGGCAACCACAGGATTCCATGATGCAATTAGCAGGTATCTGTATATGAGTTAGGAGCTCACATGCCTGTTGACAGCCTGCCCTTGCTCACTTTGGTTTAAATGATAGCCCAGTCCTGGTTGGAGCAGCTTCAGCCTACCTGCCTCTCACATGTGGTGCTTGGGGCTGTAAAGAGCTTCTTAGGTGAACTTTGCAGCCTGTGTTCATCACAGTGTTTTTGACTTGGTGTGCAGGCTAGCTAATTTAAGGTTAATTGGGATCTGCTTACATTACTCCACAGGCACAGCATTGTTCTCAGCAGAGCCACACATCAAGAGGACAAACAGGCCTGCAAACTGCTACCTGTGCATGACTGGATACTTACAGAAACACAATTCATTGCTCCTCTAATATATACTGGTTTGTATCCGTAGGTCAGAGAAGAGGCTTGTCCTTTCCTCGCCCAGACCTCCTACCAAGCACAGTTTCCACCTTCAGGGCCCATGGAAGGTCCCAGGTGTCTCAGGCATGATGTCAATGTCAGCTGTAGCCAATATTTCCCTCATTTGCTGCTCAGGGCAGTAGATGAAGAGTAGTGCAATCAGAAAAAAACTTCATGGGCATACTGAAAACATGGCTCACTCAACACTGACTTATGGGCACTACCAGGAATGTCTAAAAACTGTAAGTGGCTATGGCTCAGGACTGTGGTTCTTCATGGGAAAAAACAGCACACCAAAACACTTTTAGTTCACTGCACTATGAAAAGTATTAGAGCTTGAATCAGAAGGGAGAGTTCTGTCAACTGAGTGACTGAAATTCATCCTCACATTAATACTGAACATAATTATCCTGGCTACTGGCACTTCTACATTTTTAACTAAGGATGGATGTAGCCTGTTCTTCAGCAAGCATACATTTTTAAGTGGACAAAAATTATTTAACAATAGGAAGTTTTGTTATATTTTTGCATGAAAGTCGTCTACATGTGTCTTTACTTGAAGATCAGCCAAAGAGACTTTCTCCTTTCCAGATAAAGACTTGCACTTTGAAGAGGGGAAACCACATATAGGCAATGTTTAATTCCCAATTTGAAAGCTAAAACATGTGGTAGCAATTACCATATATGTTTTATTGACTGCCATATTTACTTTAGTGAGCTTGGAGCCAAATTCATTGGATGGTGAGAAAGACTGAAGTACAATCCCCTAAAAAAATCCCCCAAACCAACTCACACAGATTTTTCCTTTTTTTTTTTACAAGTCCATGCTCTGTGTCAAGAATCACATTTTTGAGATTCATTGAATATGTCACTGCTGGTTATTTAAAGGCACTGGTAATTCTGCAGTTATATTGTTCATTTATTATTGTCTTCCAGCACTTCAGAGCAAAATTGTTTAGGTTTCTTTTTCTGCACATTTTTCAAAGGATTTCATCCCAAGTTTTTAAAAAACACTAATGGGAGCATCTTTATGACAGCCATATCCTGCTAATGGACATAGAGATGCATCCTCAGGGAATGCTGGGAGTTTCTTTTAATTACCTGCACAACCAGGGTCCAGCTGACTGAACTTTACTCCCTTCTCATTTTTCATTCAGACTGTATTCCCTTGGGGCCTATTCATTGCACTCCAATAAATTACATTTCTCAATCTACTGGAAGTAATGTTTTAACTCATAGGTAACTGTAGCAATATGTCTGTGTTCAGGTGTCTGCTGTGGTGCTGAAGAGGACACCTGCTGTGATGTTCAGGTGAACTGAGTTGAGATTGAAGGTAAATTGAGTTGATGAACCTTGGCTAGGTCTAGTGTCAATAAGGAAACCTAAGAGTTTCATCCAGGCTGTGAGATCTTATGTATGTAAAACAGTCCTTTGCCCCCTGTATTTTCTGTGTTTGTGTTTTATCCTTACAAAGGTTGTTCTTTGGACATGTATTTCAAAAATTTCTTGTGCTGTGTTGAAGCAAAGAAAATAGGAGCATAGATACAGGATAACAGGCAGGTTAGGAAACCTTTGTACCCCAGCTTACTTATGTTGTGTTAATACATTCTTCACTACTTGGATTTTTAAAATTTTCTTGTGGTAAAACCAGAAAGTTCATTTTTACCAGCTGTTAGTCTACCACTTAAAGGATATCCTTTTGAAGGGACAAACCCACTGTTGAGCACTTTTTGCAGGTAAGCACTGGAAGAGATTGCTTAGGGTCATAACCAAATCTTCTTTACTGAAGATCTTTAGTAACGTCTGCTATGAATGTCATAAGTTCAGCAATCTCAGCTGTGGGGAGAAGCTGAGTGATCTCTTGGGGTGCCTTTGTAAGTCAGTCCTATTTAAGTTTTGTATGAGTTAAAGTAAAAAAACCCCAAACCCTCAAATCCATAAGGAAGATACAGGACTAAACCCAGTTTTTTCCTCTTCGGTCTAAAAGTCTGTAGAGCACAAACCTGAAAGAGGGCTCTAGTTATTCTACAACATTTTTTTTTGACAAAATAATCTGTGAGAAATTTACCAGAATCAAACGCTACCCTTGGACAACTGCGTAGATATTAAAAATTATGATACTGTAGAACTAGTTACTTCCTTCCTAGTGGCTCTGTTTGCAGTGGCTTTAAGATATTCAGGGACCGTGTCAGAGTTCTTGAAGTGTGTCATCTTCCCTTCAGAGAAAAGTGGCTACTTCTTTTTCTTCAAATAGTGGAGTTCTGGCATTAAGAGGAGATACAAATCACAATATACAAGACAGATTTTTATGTCCCTTTCCATCTTGCAAGACTAATTTAGCTTCTTACAAGACTGACAGAGTACTATTGACATAAGGACAGCAGATTTGGCATCTCACAGGAAAGGGACACTTCTGATTTTTTTTTATTTTTTTCAAAGGTATAGTGCAAGGCTGTCCCCAGATTGTCAAAGGCATGTCCTTGTTTCCATTATGCTTGCTTCAGATATTTCCATAATTTTTAATAGCTAAGATTTACTTGCTTTTCTTCATTAAAATACTGAAATTAGGGCAAAAAACTCAGAGAAATGTTGCCAGTACTCACTGCTCATGCTTCTAATCCTTTCTCAACATGCTTGGGCGAGCTCTACTTGTTCCTTCTGTCTTTTGTCATTGTTTGTGCTGTGTTTTGGTGAATGGCCAGGAGAAAAAAAAAAGTAAAAGAGGGAAAACAGGTCACAGTTGTATAAAGGAAATGTGTGAAACAATTGCATGTGAAGTACCAGTGAATAACAAGCTAATTAAATTTCCCTGTATGTTTTAACTTTACAGAATAGTATATATTATAACATGTTTCTGGATATATTGTCCCCATCACTCTTATACAGACGACCTTACAAGTATTTGGAAATAGGCATAACTATGGAAAGCTGTTTCTGGCAAAGATATGCTTGGTGGAAATCTGGAAAACAATCAATAATTTGAGCTTTATAGCTCATCTCTGGCAAGGAAGACCTATAGTATGGGCAGTGACACAATGACATTTCTAGAAGGTCAGATGTTCCTCTGGGCTGCTAAATGAATTTTGGCTCCACTTTGGAGAGACTTGAAGCAGGAGTGTAATTAACACCTTTGCCTCTTGGTTTCTGGCTTGTGACATAAAATCTCAGAGAACAGAATTTCTTTGAGAAATTTATTTCTGTAGGTAAATAATATATATCTCTATATTCCCTATATGTTCACTCATGCTCTTTGAAAAAGACAGAAATGCTATTTAATGAACATGAGGTTGTTTGTATTTATTTTGCAATAGAAGATACAAGGCAGTGGAGAATCTAATTCCTGATATCTTCTCTGAACAAGTAATTCCATCTTGTTCATAGAAAGTGGAAAGAGGTAAATCTCTGAAGAACTCACTGAAGTAATAATAAAATTCAGTGAACAAAACTGTGCTATACCAATAAAGAGATTATTTATTTATTTCTTTTCTCTTAAGTTGTTATGCACGGTTACATCAAGGACAGAAGTGGTGTTGCTGGACTGATGATCAATTTTTTCATGTGCTTCTGGAAGCTACTTTGAGTCATGCTGAAACCTTCTCTTTGATTACTATTGAATTGACAAATTTTCTGATATATCAGGATTTTCAAATGAATCTGTGGAGATGTTGCTTATGGATTCCCATTTTAGAAACTGATTCATTAAAGAATGCCATATTCTCTTGGCATACCCTGAGCAAAACCTGTTACAGAAACTATTGACAGGTGTTATAAAGGAAGGAGCATTTGCCATAATCTTAACCTGGACATGCTTGTATAGTCTTCAGAAGATGAATTTTGCCATTTCTGTGTATCCTACTCTACGGTCAGACAACCTGGTTGTGTCTGATTTGTAACAGCGGGTGGTATTAATAATGGATGGTATTAAAAAATAAAAGTTAGTTCTAACACAGATTTATCAAGAGTTATAGTAGGAAGATAGGACATACTATATATACAGTATATATGTACTGATATACTAAAGTCATATATCATGTTTCAGAAAAAGCCTTCAGTGGGAGGTTAAATATTTGAGAAGCCTACACTGAATCATTCATTGATAACTCGTGATGTGACAACATTAGGACATAATGGTTAAAGAACAGATAAATGACAGTGATAAAAAGAACTCAACTCCATGCTTTCGATAAGAGATGGGTGCTTAGGCAAAATGGGCAAAATGTATGCCTCTCTAAACCCTGATAGGGACGCAAGCTGGTTTAATCTTTGTGAGTTTTTCTTTGTAGTAAGACTGACGGATCCTGACAAATCACACAGTGCACCTACAAGGGATGTGAGGAGAAGTCATACAGAACAATGGTCACATACTTCAGACAACTTCAATAAGAAGCACTTAAATGATCTTAGACAGTCTTGTGTGCAGGTTAATAATCAATAAGAGCCTATAATGAATTAATTGCAATTATAGAAATAACTACATTATATATATATTTTAACTTCTCAAGGAGATGACATGCTGTATTTCTGTGCCAAAGCTCCCCTAACTGGTGTGTGACACTTGGTCTGAAATGTGTACCTTTTTTGAAGATCTGGACTGGTGTGCAGGCCTTGTTCTGGTCTTTGACCTCCAAAAGCAAGGATTTTCTTTAAGGACAACTATAGTTTTGTTAAAACATCTGAAAAATAAGTTTTAAACAGTTGATTTTAGAAACTTTATTTCAACTAAATTAGGCTTCCTTGATTACAAAATTAAATAGATAATTGTGTTCTAAGGGAAGAATAATATTAGTAGCCAAAGCCAAATGCATATTTTAATTTAGCTATCCAGTAAAAAATATGACACCTATATAAGGTTTTAATCTTTTGTCATGGGTGTTTTGCAGTGGACTCTTACTCCCTCCTAGCACCCTCTCATTAAAAACAGCCCTCTGTATTCATAGATGCTCAGCATGACTTTTGACCAAAGAGAGAGATCGAGGAGAGACAGACAAAACACATCCATCCATCCATCCGTCCATCCATCCATCACGTATTGTATCGTATCATAGGTTGTGAATTAAGAATTAACACCTCAATTTTTCTTTGACTGTGCAAGTAGGTTAGGCCAATTATTATCCAAGCACTGCATCTGCATGAACACTGTACGCCAAAGTGGATTTAGATTAAACATATACTGTACAGTTTAGAGTGCAGTGCTCACCTCCATTCATGTCTTTTAGGGCAAATGAGTTTGTGACTTACACAGGCATTTTTTTGTGATGACATTAACACTTTGAGCAGGTTTGACTGTAACTGAGACACTTGAAACAATCTATGTTGGCAGAGTGCAACATACTCTCTGGTTTGTTTTAGGTATACATCTACCATTTTCATATTTACAACTGTAAAAATCTTTTCTATGTTTAAATAACTGTTTAGACTTTGGATGGCTGAGCTCACCACTTGCTGGTGCTGCTCAATTTGAAATTTATTCAGGGCCTTCCCCTCACCTTTCCCTCCTGACAATTTGCTCCAGAGTATTGCTGTTCCTGTATTTAGAACCATTCTCCCAACTTACAGTCCCCCCCTGCTCATGGTCATTTGAAACCCATCTGTTTCTTGTGCCAGTGCTGCCTTACTGTATTCCTTACATGTTCTTCTGCCTTACTGTTAAGTTTTTACCATTGTTCCTTCTGGCCTAGGCTTCATCAAATCAGGTCAATAATTACTCTAACATCCTCTTGGAGAAAACAATCTTCATTTTCCTACTATCTTAGTGTCTCCTTCTGTACCCTTTCCAAATTCAGTTTATATTTTCTAATCATGGCTGACAAGAAATGTATGTATTTCATGAATTGTGTAACCAGCACTGCAATAGCACTTATTTTTCCCTTACTCCTCAAACATTGTAAGACATCATTTCTCTTTATTATATGTAACCTTACATTGATTGCACATAATTATGGTGTCAAAGACTAGACTTTCCAGAACTCTGTCCCGGGCTCTCTTCTTTCTAGAGTCCATCTTTCTGTCAGCGGTGGGGGGGAGAGGTGGTGCGAAACTCTCCTATATCTTGCAATACTTGTCACAGAATCACAGAGCAGGTAAGGTTGGAAGGGATCACAAGGGACCATCTGGTCCAACCTTCCTGCTCAAACAGAGTTGTCCTAGAGAACATCCCACAGAATTGCATCCAGACAGTTCTTCAATATCTCCAGGAGCCCCATGTCTCTCTTGTGCAGGGGAGTGCAGAACTGGACACTCCAGATGTGACCTCACCAGGGCTGAGTAAAGGGGTAGGATCACCTCTGTTGACCTGCTACTGCTCTTCCTGATGGTCCCCAGGATACCATTGGCCTTCTTGGCCCCAAGGACACACTGCTGGCTCATGGACAGCTTGTTGTCCACAAATTAGTAAGGAATGAAAGATTACAGAGAACTGCAGCACAGAGTTCCCCTGGAAAACATAAAGTTGTGGTGACAAAAGTAATAAAAAAAAAATCTGTTCAGAAAAATGCATCCTAATATCTTCCAAAAATCTCACAGATGCTTGAAAGAAACTTGAATATTAATTGCAGGGGAAAATGGGGAAAAGAGGATGCAGTAAAAATGGTATAATGATCACTTGCTAATTTTGGTTACTTATCCCATTGGCTCATTGACCCTGTGCATATTCCTCTGTGTTAATCATCATGCACTGTATGTCATAATAGCTAAGAAGACCAGAATTTTCTTATGTTACTGTTTAGGCTTTACTGGGTAATGTCTGAATTCTTTGAAAACCAGTACAAATCTTCCTGTCAGAGGAGCTTTACCTATATTTTTTTCTTACCTGGTTAACTGTGTGTAGCACAAGGAAAATAATGCCACCTTAGTCAGTTATATTATGACTTACACTTACGAGTAATACTATGTTTCATGTGGAGATTATCTGAGGTTCTGAGTGAAATAGATGGACAATGAAAAAACTATATCAGTCTTTCAATATGGCTATTTTGCTCTGATAGTAGTGGCTTTTCATTCAAAATTTTGCAGAATAACTGCAGTTTATTGTGCCCTGGAGACTCATTAAGGGTGTTTCAGTAGACACTGGCACAAATCTGATATTTAAATCTACCCTCGACTTTAGAATGATATTCTAATTTATTCACAGTCCACAGTTTCCAGCTGTGTGCAGTTTGTAAGCTGCAGAATGCATAGTGTAAATATATTCAGCAAAAGATATTCCATAATGGACTTTTGAAAAATGCTGTAGTGCAGTAACAATAACTCCTTTTGAATGGTAAATCAATATGCACATAGAACTTTGCACTAGGAGTGTATCTTTTCCTTTTTGCGTCTGTGAATTGAGAAAATTAAATGAGAATTATGTGCACTTTGCAAAGATTTTCTAGGCCAAATTTGTCTTCTTCAAAAAGAATGGAAACTTAGTCTTGATCCTGTAGCAGAACTGATAAAATGAAATATAGAATAAGCAAGATTATACTCAAAAAGCAGAAAGATGTTTCAGACTGTAAACCCCATGGTAATATATCTGCAACCTCTGGCCAAGAGCTCTGCTCTGGTAACTTCCTCACTCAGACAGGACTTGCTGAGGGCTTCTCAGTGGTCTAAAGAGAGACTCAGTAAGGAAAAGCTGTTTCTGGCTAACATTGGGAAGACACTTCATGAGTTAAGGACTGGGCCTGCAAAGTAACCCTTTCTTGAATCCAGTGCTTTAGACTGATACTGTTTGTGAATTTCATAGTAGTAGTTTTCAGACATACCAATCTCTCTATCACAAGGTTTTTCATGTAGTGTCTGCTGACCTGCTTGATTAATTTAACCTACTTCTGTGTTGGTATGGGAGGCTCAAATTCCCAGACCAGCTTTTAACATATGTGCACATGCCACATTAGAAAGAACGAATGAATATCTGCTCTCTGAGAACTCACCTTCCCTAGCTGAGTTTAAATCTAAAATGTCTTTAGTACTGATGGAAGAAAGCACCTTTGTGTTTTACCACTTTTCTTGAGAGCTTTTCTCTAGAGTTTTGGACAAGCTACTGTCTATGACCTTTTTCAGCTTGATCAATTCTGCAAGGTCAATTTAAAAAATTCTCCCACAAAATTATTTTCTGGAATACACATACACACTTCTATAACAACTGGACTTTCATTAACAGCTGAAATAAATGTGCTGACTTTTTTTTTTGCAGAAATCACCACCTTTTTTTAACAAATTGTCGAAGAATGGAAGAATGGCCCTCTTATCAGTAGAGAGAAAGGACTTGGTGGGTCCATTGCTTTGTACAGAAACTGTAGCATTAGAAATTACTGGTAATGCATGAAAAATACATAGCTGTTTTAGAAGTCAAGAGCACATAATGGTGCAAATGTTCCCAAATGAGGAATGTGATAGTTGCTGTGATAGTTGTGCTAATAACTGTGCATTGGTAATTTCCTACCAAATTTTCTCCCTTATCAGGTCTATCTGAAATATGAACAATTTTCTTCCTAAAATAAAGCCAAAAGATTCTAATTATGTTCTTTTGAAAGAAAACTTACACATTAAAATGGACGGGGGGAAAAAAATCTCAGTAACTATCCTTGTTAATAAAGGATGATCTCTATATGAAGTGTATCTGAAGAGGCATGCTACAGGCCAGACATGGACAAGCTACTATCCATAGCGTTGCCAAGCAACGCTTCTTTGCATTCTTAAAATTAAAATTATTTCTCTTTCATATTGCAGAGCAACAGGGTTGAAAGGGAGGGGGTACATAAGGCTTTCAAATGGAAAAAGGAGCTGGAACTTTGTGTGGTTACTTATTCTCCGTGTAATTGAGTAACACATGAGCATTCCTGTTCTGTAGCACAAAGATTCATTTATAGTGGCCATGGCTGTAATGTGTGAGCAGGTGTGTATATCAGATGGAGCACACTAGTGTTTCAAATTACAAAATATTATTTTTGGGGGTTGCTTTTAGGGGTTATTTTTTTTAATCACCAAATTTTTCTGTGCTAGCACAGTTAGCTGTCATGTATCTCATGCTGGGAAGGGATTTACAATGCTGATAACAAGTGACTAACAAAGCAAAGACAAGAACAGCTGATCACTCCTCCTCATCACCATAAGACACCAGCCACAGTCCAGAGGCTTGGCTCCTCCACAGCTACCTGAAAATATCAACTAATGAAGTCCCTGGATGAGAGATGCCACACTTACTCCACTAGAACTTGAAGAGAGACATTTTCTTGGCTTGAGAGGAACACAGGTTTCCACAAGGAGTTTGGGAGATTTGGGAGAGCTGACTTTAATACTTAGATGTAGCAAGTTGATCTCTTATGTGTTTCTAGAGGCAAAAACTATAAAGAGACCCCAGAAACTTCCCACATGCTGGGGGTCAAGCTCATCTGTGGATTGAGACACCGAATTTCAGGAACAGTAGTTGTCTGTATGTGACTCAGATGTCGAAGCTCCTAGGATGGAAACGGTACAATGATCTACTCTAGCGACATATCCATCTCATTCTCAAAGGATGGTGCAGATGGCAGTGTTTTATCACCTGAACAGATGACTTTAGGCTTCTCTGTCTTTACTGTGGCCTTGTTATAGACAACTACATGAAGATATAGATCACCGCTGATGATAATGGGAACTTAGATGTATAGCATAGAGGCTGATATCTATGTCAGGATACCTGATACTGCCTGAGACTTAGGCCCAATGCTCCCACATGTCATAATTCACTTGTTTAAATATTGGCACCGACTCCTGTTTCAGCTCTTTGGAGGTATCTGTCTGGCTGCTACATGCCAGGATACAGACCTATGCCCATAGCCCTGCCATTTCCACAAGCCTCATCTGCACATCTTGGATTCTGCATGATCTCTGAAGTTATGCTGGATGTCTTCATTCAGGCAGAGATCTCCATGGCACTCAGTGCTTTGCACCACACACACAGTTGTACCCACTCCCTAAGGGTCCAACCAGTCCAATTATAAAGCAAATGGTTGGATGCATCTCACATGTTCCAGAGGTTTCAAGTGTAGAAGCAGGTTACAGTTTCCAGAGCTTTCTAGGACCATTTCAGACATCTGGCATTATCTGAAATTTCTGCTAATTTCTTCAGTTAGGTACAATGCGGGACTTACAGAAGGGCAAGTCTTGAAACAAGGTGAGATAATTTGGTAGATTAGAAATGGTAATAGGGACCTCTTTCTAGGTAACTGAATTTCATCCTAGGTATCTATTTCTAGGCTGCTCATCTCATACTTCTTTTATACTCTATAGAGGGAAACAGGCCCCTAGAGAGATGATAACAATATAAAAGCCACATATAAATGTCTGTTCTGCAAAGCTCAAATGTAGACATGCATTATAATTGTCTAAAACAAGGCAAAATTAAGGTGGCTGGAGTTTCCCATTCAGTTTCATCTTAACTGTAAAGCAAGGATGTCACTAGAAAGTAAGGTTACATCTGCATTTTGTTTTCTGAGGAAACACTGCTTAAGAAAAATAAACATATAAAATGTATATTTACAACACTGAAACCTACAGCTTGTTCAAACCTAGGTGTACTTTCCAGTGAAGGTTTTCTAAAATGCAAAATGTAGACTAAGAGCTTGCACAGGATGTTTTCAAATGCAGCTCTAGATCTATTTATTTTGATAAAGAGGAATAAAGATGTCTGAAGAAGTGATAATGTAAGAATCACCTATGGTTTTCATAACTATATAAATGTTATTGTTGAGCCAATTATGCACTGGAGAGGTTAATAACCTCTAAAACAGTGAGCTAATAAAGCTTAATAGTCTAAGATAGAGTGACATTTCTTATACTGACATTACGACATCTCTGAGCCACCGTGTTGCTTGCACTGTTTGTAAAGGTGAAAATTATTCCTGATCTCATTCCCCTAAAGTTTGTTTTGTTGGTGATGTTTAAGCAAGCATCATTAGTAAGGCATGAGGTGAGAATAAGTGTGAAGCAGTGTATTTTTACACAGTAGATGGCAGGATTTCTGAGTGTGAAGGGATTGTATTGCCTGAATGTCAGGTAATCATAGAAAACTCAAGATGGAAAGGACACAAAAGAATCATCAAATACAACTCCCTGCTCCTTTCAGGGCTGTCTAAAACTAAACTATGCTAGTAAAAGCATAATCCAGACACTCTTTGAACTCTGGCGCTGTGATCACTTCCCTGTGGATCCTGTTCCAGTGACAGAACACCCTAATTTTTTCTTACAAACAGCACAGCCATAACTGAGATGGTTTTCTTCAACAGTTTTTCAGTTCTGTCTTTTTTCTGCTGAGCCATATAGAAAGTAATCTGAGGTTAACCCCTTTTCATTTGTGAAGCTAAGCAGAACATTTCTACCCTGTCAGAAACTGTTAAAGTATAGAGGGGACTTCCATGACCTTCTCTGATTACAAGCTGGAGACCCTTATTGCATTTTGTTTCCCATCTAGCTGAGTGAGAGGAAAATTACAGATACAACCCACTTGGGAACGAGGTCCTAAAATGGAATAACAGTGGGAAAGGAGTGTTAGTGTAATAGAAGATGAGAAACACCATTACAAGGCAGCTAATACAGTACATAGTAAAATTAGTATTTCTAAGAAAACTTCCATCCATTAGCAACAGAAAAATCTCTTGACGTTGTTTTCTTTGTGCTCTGAAAAGAAGACCAATGAATGTGATTGATTCTATTATAATTTTTTTGAAATATGTTCTCAGTCTGATTTATAAAATGCATCACATTCTTTCAGTTGGCTGGAACCCTGAGCCTTAATTAATGCCGGTGCATCTTGTTTAGAAACATCCTGGGGCCGGAAAGCTACCTTATATTTTATTTAAATGTTCCTCTTTTTTGCTCATTGTCCTATCTTGTCTTCATGACTTTAATGAAACACTTGGGTGCCCAGTAGAGATAATAAATTGTATGACATTTGCAAATGCCAGTTTAATAAACATCTCTGGATATCCTGGGTATTGTCATTGGCTTTTCTTAACATTAGAAGAATGAAAAGCAGCTGCTCTTTACCAGTTACAGCCTATGAACAGATATAACCTGATGAACAGCAGATATGCTATTCTCCTGACTGTCAGGTAATACAGCTTACGTAGCCAGACAGTTTCCTTTTCCATCAAAATTACTGTAGGTAAATCTTACAGAGTTCACCTATCTTCTCCAATTACTTCTTCCAAGTGCTGTAGGTTATTTCACTTGGCTTTCATAAATCCTAATTTTCAATACGGGATCTTTTTGGCAGCTAAATTTTTGGGTTGTTTTTTATTTTCATTTAAAAAACCCCCTAAACCTATTCATTTTTGCCCCCTAAACCTATTTTTTCCTTATTTTTTCTTGTATCTCTCTGATGCACAAGAACAAGATTTCACTTCTCCAGCCTAGGCTGCTCAAGTGTTGGTATAAGCGGCAGAGCCACTTCTTCAGGCCCTGAGAACGAGATTTAGCCTCTCTGTTTACATTAATTACATTCCTTGGACTGCAAAGGTGATTGTAACTTCCCACAGTAAAACACAGACAGACTGAAAAAGTCAACGCTGTTCATCAGAATAAACACCATGTTGTAATATTTTTAATAGAAAATATTTCAAATCAAAGACCTTTTACAGGACAGTTGCCATTGAATGCCTAGAGAGAAAGAGGAAGTGTTGAAATGCCGAGGGAAAAGGAATTTCTGTGGCTTCCTTCTGATGGATAAACTACAGTGTTGCTGGTGATGCTGGAAGAGAAATATGAGAGGTAACTTAGCTTTTGAAGTTTAACATTCAGGAATGTCTGCCAGTTGGTAGAACACTAAACCTGAATGAAACAGAGAGAGCAGAAATGTGAAAGAACATGAAGGAACCTGTCACTTGGCACAAGGGAGTAACAGAAATCGTAAGAACTGACACTGGAAAGAAAGAAAATTTAGGGAAATGATGCTTAAAAAAAGGTTCCAATAAAAGAAAGTATTATCTCAGATGCTATTTCCCTTCATGCTGCTGCAGAAATATTATTCTAATGAAGTCTCTAGCATCCTTTAACAGCACAAAAATTAACTTTTATTATTATAAGTCACTCGGAGATAAATGGAGCAAAGAGATTATGTGACCCAGGACAGCAGCAGAGAACACTGGTTGGGGGGATGGGATGTAACTTGTAATATAACTTGTAATTCTTGGGTTCCCAACAGATCTCCCCCTCTTACGTCTGCAAAACAAAACAGGGAGATTTAAAAAGAGGGCTGGAGATAGTAATGGGTATTTCCTAACAGCCAAGTGCGTCTTTCAGAAGGCCTACTCATGTTCTTTTTACATATTTTCCTGTTGACAGCTGTGTTTCTGTTCAACCTAACACTCTTTTTGAGAATATATCACTTACATAATGAAGAACAAAGGAGCAAGAGGAGGACATAGACCTTGCTTTTGCTCTTTTGTTAATCGTAGCCTGTTAACTGCACAAAATTTCATCATACCATTCAACATCCCAGGTGGGACTGGATCTTGGAACAAGCAAGTTCACTGCTATTGACGTCAATGGTTTTACAGACAAAAACCCTGTTGAGCTTTTCCCCCTGTGTCTAGAAAAATGTGTTTTCAGGAGTATATGTGTTGATAGGAATCAGGATAAATTTTACTAAAATGGCTGTGGGTAGAGGCAGAAATTACACTTGTTAAAAAAAAAAAAATTTTATACCATGTTAATTATGTCAAACATTCTGTCTTTGAAAATGTCTGGCACACCACTTCCATGGCACAAACCAAATTTTGGGAAATAACAATCTTTTACAGGAGCCTGCTGTGAGTATACTGAGTCCAAATAGTAAATTCAGAGAGAGAATGAAAAATCTGTATTTTAGACTCCTGACTGGGATCTACAAACTGCCTCCCTAAAAGCTCTTTTGGCTATTATTTATCATCTAAGTTAGATGATGCAGGCTTTGTTTGTTTGTTTGCTTTAATTTTCTTTATTTGATTACACAGTTACATTCCATTCTGTCTCTTAAGTGGGGTGACCTGTTTCCATCATGTTCTAAATTTTGGGATTCCCTTGCGATATTCATTGATGAAAAGACAAAGCAAGAACACAGAACTCTGTAAGTTCTCCATATTAGAAAAATCCATCGGTTCATGAAGAGCAGAACTGTCTGGAATAGATAAGTCTAAGCAGGCTAGTTCACATGTATGTTCTTTAGAATTTTGCAGCATTTCTCTTTAGAAAAGCAAACAGCTTTATTTTGCCTCCGGAATGAATGTAATGATTCTGCTCAAGAGTTGAAAAGCCTGGGTAATTAAATTGCATCCAATTTGAATGTTTTTTTAGTATGAAGAGCTGCATCTTAAAGAGTTGGGATTGAACAATTTGTCTGCAAAGTTTTTCAACTGCTTTTTTACTTAAGAGAAGAGGAAAAACTCTACCGAGGACATCCCCCTGGAATTCAAGGAGGGAGTGAAACCTGAGTGTGTCCCTGGTACCCTCCCACAAATATTACCTTTTGCACCCAGAAGACTCCCCAGGGTGGCAAGAGGAAGCAGAATCATGACTTATAAGAGTAAACATTTGCGGCTTAAAAACCAAGAACCTTTAGGGTTTCCAACGGTTGGATAACACAGGCAATCCTGCAGGCACTGGGGAATATGTACGCAGAAGATCTGATTCTGTGTACAAGCTGGGTGTACACAGAATCAGATCTTACCTCCCAGCTTGGTTTTAGCATCTTGTGGATATAAATGCACCATTTAACTTTGGACCTGAGTAAAGAGTTAATGATATGCCCTCTCTATGACTGCTAGCTCAAACACAAAACTGCACTAATGCAGAAATACAGCTGTCAGAGTAGAATCAGGTCCAGTTCTCGCTCCATCTCCCTGAAAGGCTTTTCTTTGTGAAAAGCTGTAGGTAGGTAGAGGTAGCTCATTTTGGTCTCCTCCCATCTTCTCAAAGCACAGTTTGAGCCATTAACAAACCCAGGTCTTCTGTGGAAATAAGCAGATGTCTCTACCCAATACGACTTATGTATTCCTCTTCCAGTCATCAGTGCCAGAGTTCTAGCAAGAAATCTAAAATTATTCAGCTCTTTATAAATGCCTTTCTTCAGTTCATCTTCACAGCCACCTAAGTTTGTACTGAATTCCCATTGTGCAGAAGAAAGATAGGATATAATTCAATGGTATCTTGATCTTCTAGGTCGTATTTAATTTTCCCGCAACTTCCTCTTCACATCTCCCGAAGAAAGAACTAATAATTCAAATACTGTTTTTGTGACTACTTATATTTAATATGTTATGAGCTCAGAATACAGCTTCATGTATTCCAATATGTGCTTAAACAAAGGCAAGAAACATGCCATTTAAAAAAATAGTAGATTCTCATTTGACCACTTAGCAATAGGAGCAGGACATTAAGACAATGTCCAGTATTACAAAATTTATAAGATTTGGAAATTTGGCAATGTAGTTAAAGCATTGAGCAAATATAACTATTTGTTCTTTTCCTTTTTTTTTTTTAAGTTTCTCATGAAAGTGGGATGAATATAATTGAAATATAAATTTTAAATGAAGAGAAATTTAATCCAAGACATAAGGCTTAGCCCTGATTGCCCTCTGTGCATCTTGAAAAAGTGTCTTGAATAAATGTTCCTGTGTAACCTGCTTTAGGTGACCCTGCCTTGGCAGAGGCGTTGGACTCTTCAGTGGTCCCTTCCAACCCTAAAAATTCAGAGATTCTGGGATTCTGTGAATATGAATTAACCACTGCTCCCATTGCTATGTTAATGTGACAAACAGAGAGCTTCATTGTGACATGGCAACACTTCTGTACGATCTCATATAATAATATTTTTTCTTATCAAAGCGACTTTGATGTTTGGATGCTATTTTTATAACTATTCATCAGCTTTTCTTCATACTGATTACACTTAATACATACCAAAATTGTTTCCAGGCAAGTACTAATTAAAGCTATCTTTATGGACAAATAGGAGAACAGAAAGAAAACCAGTCTGAGTATAGAGTTTTGCTTTTAACCCTTTCATACATATCTGGGAGATGTCTTCAGGGTTTCATGAGGAAAATTTGACAGCACTTGTCAGTATTGCTTTGTTGTCAGAAGCACATTAACACCAACTGATTATAATGCCCTAATAATGTAAGTACACCAGATTTAATATCCTTATTTAAGTGTAGGAGAAACAGCTAAGTCACCACAAAAAACCTGGTTTCAGTAATTTTGGGCACACATTCTGCTCTTCAGAGTTGGGAAAAAACAAGGTGAAATTACAAAACAAATTTGAAATACTGAGATTATTGCTCCTCAATTCACTCAGAGCTGGAATGGCAGTGGAATGGGATTTTTTTGTGCTGCTCAAAGCAGAAATTCTGCTTAGTTTATATAATTTAATGTATTGCTCTTCTGTAATTACCATTTCAGTTTTTATCCTGATTTTATAAATGTGTGTGGATTACAAGATTCTGGTGTGTAGCTGTCTATGTGTGATTTGGGCAACTTTTAAACTTTGGATCAAACTCTTTCATGCTGACTTTACTACAGTTATCAAAATAGGAGCTCAAGTGGAGAATAGATATACTTTATTTTGTTTTCCCATGGAAGAAAGGCTAAAATAAGACTTCAGGTCTATTTTCCCATCTTAGAATCAATATATACTTTGCTGTATTATTTGTTTACCATTTTACTCCTGTGTGGTTTTTCCAGGACTTATTTATTCTATGCCTTTCAGCCTTTGAATGGTACACATAAATATCATTGAATCATAGAACCATAAAATATGCTGAAGGGATCCATCAGGATACATCAGGATCATCAAGTCCAACTCCTGGCCCTTCACAGGTCAACCCAAAAGCCACACCATGTGGCTGAGAGCATTGTCCAAACACTTCTTGAATTCTGTCAGGCTTGGTGTCATGACCACCTCTCTGGGGGAGATTGTTCCAGTGCCCAACCACCCTGTGGGTGAAAAATTTTACCTAATATTCTTTAACCTAAACTTCCCCTGACTCAGCTTCATGTTGTTTCCTCAGGCCCTGTCACTGGTCATGAGAGTGAAGAGATTGGTTCCTGCCTCTCCACTTCACTTCAGGAGATCACAATGAAGTCTCCCCTCAGTCTCCTCTTCTCCAGGCTGAACAGAGCAAGTGGCCTCAGATGCTTCTCACACAGCTTCCTGTCAAGGCCCTTCACCATCGTGTCCCTCCTTTGAAACCTCTTTAATAGCTTAATGTCTTTTTTGAATTTTGGTGCCCAAAACTGCACACAATATTCAAGGTGAGGCTGCCCCAGTGCAGAGCAGAGCAGGACAATCCCCTCCCTTGCCCGGCTGGTGATGCTGTGCCTGATGCTCCCCAGGACAGGGTTGGCCCTCCTGGCTGCCAGGGCACACTGGTGACTCATATTCAACTTGCCATCAACCAGGACCCCCAGGTCCCTTTCCACAGTGCTGCTCTCCATCCCACACACAGAATCCTGCACTTTCCTTATTGAATTTCATATGGTTGGTGATTGGCAATCTCTCTGATTTGTTGGGGTCTCTCTGCAGGGCCTCTCTGCCCTTGAAGGAGTCGACAGCTACTCCTGATGATTCAGTGTCTTCATCAATGAGTGTGTCCTTAGGTCACACTGAGTTCACCAGGTCTTATACACAGGGTATCTTGAATTAGGTAGGCAAAAAAAGGACACTAAATGAAGGGGAATATTTGCCTCTTCTTTGTGCTTCTGAGTGACACAAAATTCATATTGGCAATGGCTTGCTCCAAAGCTATGATATTGTGGGCAAAATTATTTCAGCCATGGGAGCAGCCACGTTTGTGCTGTATATGCATGTCTTCTTGATGCCATGGCTGGATTTATATGGACAAATTGGCCTGGACAATCACATTTGCCTGAAACAGGCCAGTCCTCCAAGACTTCGACAGCCTCGAGGTTTTTTTTAGACACGTTGTTATGGTTGACTCTGAGTCTGCCTGCCTTTTATGCTGCTGCTTAGGCTTAGATCAGTAAATAACTGGCAGTGGGCAGGCTGTTACTGCAGGTTTACAGAGAACCTTGAAATGAGACACCTGAATTTAAATGCTTGCAGTGTTTTAAGACTTGTGGGTATTCGCTAGAGATAAAATGGAAATACATGGAAAAGATAAAACCTTTGCAATTACCCATTCTTGAGTGGAAAACAGTATTTATTTCAGTCTTTAATTTAGCCATACAGCTAAACCCAAAATGAAGAAAAATCTTAAAAGAGCTTAGCCTTGATGCTTAAAAGAGCTTAGCCTGTTTATCTGAACTACATGAGAGGTATACATGTGTTTAAGGATTTTATTACAGTAGAATAACAGCATGTGGTAGGATTGGACCAATATTTTTCCAGGCTACAAATGTAAGACTCATCTTAGCAAGGTCATGATACAAAAATGAAACCTCAACAAGTTTTTCTAAACAGATGAGATGAAACTGTAAAGTAGAAACAGAGACTAGTTGTGTTTAGTATGGGTCAATGTGTTATGATCTGAGAGAAATGTAAGTACATTCTAGGACTGTGTGAGGTAATATGAAATAGGCCATGAATTTCAAATAATTTCTTTGACTTACAAAAAATGATGAAATGATGGATGGCTCTGATTTAATTATATATTTTTTTATTTGATATGCCAGTTATCGAATAATCTCCTTTTGTCAATATACTCTTGTTCTCAGATAAAATCACCCTAACTCAGCCAAGGACTTGACACTTATGAGGTCCCTCAGCTCTTAAAAATAGGGCTTTGATGAGATAAAATTCATATGCAGAGCTTGTGCTGCCTCTGTGTACATAAACATATCTGTGTGGTAGGTTGAAAAGCCTGTGTTACTTTAATGTTTTATTGCCTGGAGTTCGGATGGTTATGAGGACTTTTACAGAAACAGCCCTAGAGTAAGCCATATTAGCATTATTTATTAGTCAGACCTTAAAGTTAAACATCAAATATTACTCTGATGTGGCCGACAAAAACACAGCAGAAGAGTACTGGGATCTCCTTCTCTTTTATTATGTATCTTTATATAGTCTATCAAATTTTCAGTGGCAAAACAAATAATTTGCATTATTTCAGATGCAAATGCCTTCATTTGCATGTGTGACTGTAAATCTGAAGGCAGTTTATTTGCATCCTGACAGTTAACCTCATCTTTAAACTGTTTACTGAACTGAGACTCCTGCGGAACTATGACAGTATTTGCTGCCCTCTGAATATGTAGATGTCCTGTACGTGCCCTGTACTTACTGAATGGATGGACGCTGGATCATGGTGAATGTGTTATGTGAAATTGCACAACATCAGTACACACAACTTGCTTAAACAGAAAAGGTAATTTAATTATTATCTTTTGCTGAGGTGATTATGGACTTCTGAGTGGGCGCTGATTTAAATATTTGCCTCATTTGCTGTAAAGATTATGAATTTACCTTATATTGTTGCTGGTATCTCTTTACTTGCCTTTTGTACATTCTTTTTTAAAAGCTTCTCTACATTAATCATAAGTTATTTCGGAAAATAATTGCACCATCATTACACTCATATTAAAACAACACCTCAGTAAGAGAGCTCTGATGGCCTGCTGCCTTTGCTAATTGTGTTCACAAGCATTGTGGCTTTCAGTATTTTCTGGACATTTTCTCACATGTTTTAAAATCATACAGGCCAATATCTGTTTATCATTAAGTGGCTGAGATGGTTGAAACAAATTATTTAGTCCTTTTTAAAGTCATCAATGGCTGTAGGGTAAACAACCTGTGAATTAATTTGTTCCGACCAGGACAGGGTTAATTTTTGCAGTAGCCTGGAGGAGGCACGGCCAGGACCTGGAGGTTATTCTACAGCATCTCATGTAATTTCCTGGGGATGGGAGAAGGGGCCCCTTTTGGGTTGGGACACTGTGGTGACAGTCGTACATTGTTGGGCTCTGCATGGAATAGTGGCGAGAACTTGCATATGGATCATTTGCCGCTCTTGTACACTTTTGCTATTAATACTGATGCTAAATACTGTCCATTTTCTCACCTCACTGCTCATTCCAGTAAACTGTTCTAATCTCAACCCATGACCTTTACCTTTTGTACCTCTAATTTTGCTCTCCAGCCACCTGCAAGGGAAGGGAGTGGGAGATAGGGGAGTGAGCAAACAGCGCGTGGTTTGGAATAGTTTCAGTTCAAACACTAAAGTGGAGAATACAGTTCCTAAGCAGCAACAATAAATTAAAGAGAAGACTCGGAACCTACAAGAATAAACGATTTCTTTTCTATAATGTGCCACTTATCTTCAGGTGAGATATTAAGAAGAATAATAATGAAACTAGTAAAAAAAAAGCAATTTTGTTTGCAAGATGTATTAGTCTATTTTTCTGGCTTGTTTTCTGCAAAACAACTTTTTTCCAGTGAAAGAACCATGGCAATTTGTCCTCTGACACTTCCTATTCTGGTCTTTCCTGGTTCTTAAATATTGCAGCACTGCATATTTAGCTTTTAAAGAAGATGTCATCTGACTCCTTCTATTGATGAGTTTGCTTAAATCTATTCCAAAGCTGTAGTGGAAACATGACTCTAAACTAGGTTGAATTACATTGATAGTTTAAATAAATCAGTATGAAGATGATTTAGTTTTTTAGCTTTACATTTGGCAGTGTAAAATTAATTCTAAGATTAGATTAAATATTTTAAAGTCGATTATAGGAATAATGATTTGGGAAATGTCCTTTTACTAGCTTAAAGCTACAACTCTAATGTATTTTGTCTCCAGATTGTCCCTACATAAATGATTGCTTAATTCAATAATTTTTTTCACATTTGTATGCCTGTCTGCTACCAGCCTGAATTCTGTGCAGGTTGGTTATATTTTCAAAAGAGTAATTATATTATTGATACCGGTGTGAATAATCAAATGGCCCTATGTTGTATACAACACTTAATGGAAACAGATGCTATTCAAGCTAGCAAAAATGCTGAGACCTACAAGAGTGCACTGAGAGATGGAAAGCTGAATAGTTTATCCTTGCAAGGGAAAGAAGGCTATTACTTTGAGAAATTACATCTCTCCTTTCACTCTCTCTACTGATGCAGCTCCTATTAAAATCAAAGGAAAGGCTCCTGTTGGCTTCAGTGAGAGCAGACTGGGGCTTTGTAATACCTGTAAGTCTCTGAAAAAGAATAAATCTTCCTCTCTCGTTACTTTAGAGCTGGCTGATTTGTAAGTCCTGAGTTCTGCTGTCATCTTCCATGCCACTCAATCCAAAATATCACCAAAGCACTTAAACTAACTCCAAGCTAGTATCCAAGCTCAGCATCTCAAGAGAAATTTGTGCTATGGGAAAAATGCCAGATGGGGACACGATGGATGAGGACAAGATTTATGGTGCTTCTTAGTGTAATTCAAGGGACAACTTCCAAGGGCTGGAGGCAGGAGACAGAGTGAACTAAGGGTAGGTCTAAGTAGCAAGGCCATTGTTTGTGAAATTAAAGAGATTAATTGGAATAAAAATAAGAACCAGACTGGGGATGGATTATTGTTGATGGATAAGGAACAAAAAAAAGAAAAGAGAATTTGTTAGTATTTGCTCAACTTTATTTGAAGAAACTACTCGCAAGTTCCAATACAGCACTTTAAACACACACTATATATTCAATCGGTTCCAGCTAGAGTAAATCCATTTATTCTCAGGTTTGCTAACCTAACTTGATGTGTAGCTTTTTGCTGAGTCATGTACTAAAAAGGAAACATTTTCAAGACAATAAGACTCAGAGATTGCATAGAAGAAAAATAGAATATTGCAAGTTATTGCTAGTTATACAGAATAAGAAACGGCAAAATGAACCATTTTGGGGAGGAGCAATGACTACAACTCTCCGACCCATTGCAACAACATGAAGCTAATTCAGCACTGAATTTTAATTCCTTGAGAAAAGATAAGTGGGGTGGGAAATATAAATTATTCACTAGAATTTCTGCATGAATATTATTTCTGCACTGCATTGTCAGCTACCCTATAGTGTTTACTGTAAAAGGTGGAGTCTATTACATCCTCCCAAGTATCCCTCAAAACAGCAACAGAACAGCAAGTTTTAACAAATTTATCTATTCTGCTAGAAATAACTTTTATGAAGATTTTATAAGAATAAATAGAAAGAACCAGGAACGGAGGAGATTGTGTCCTTTTGCACCAGGCAGACGGTTAGACTCAATATTAGGAAAAAAATATTCACTGACAAAGCGGTCAGGCGTTAGAACAGGCTGCCCAAGGAACTGCTGGTCACCATCCCTGGAAGTGTTCAACAGGTGTGTGGACGTGTCACTTGAACAGATGGTTTAGTGGTAAACATGGTGGCACTGGGTTAACATTTGGACTCAATGATCTTAAAAGTCTTTTCCAAACTTAATGATTCTATGATTCCATGACAGAAGGTTTTTTACTGTAAGTTTTCTTCTTAGTCAATTATTTCAAAAGCCATTATTTCAGGCAATGGAGCAATTTAATAAATTAGAATTCTTGTAAGAGTAAGAGCTGAAAAAGTGGGCTCCTTGGGCTTGAAAGTTGACATCTAGCAATTTCAGAGATGTCTAATGTTGAATCCACTTGTTTCTTCAGTATTTTCTACCAGGTAATACGAGCAACCTGAAGTTGCTCAGTGCTCTTGTCTAGAGAACCTGGGCATACAGACTTGGTATTTAGGTTGCCATAAATGAGTGGGAGGTTAAAAAACTTAATTTTTTCAGCTCTCATTCTTTCCTGAGCTCTTCCGTGAAGGTAGGCCTTTACATTTTGATGCTATTGTTCACATTGTTTTTATTAAGATAAAATATACTGAATCTTAGAAAACAGTACTTATGAGTCACTGCATCCGTTTTCTGATTTTTATGTTCATTTAATGAACTTTATAAGTCTATAAATTGGAAACAATCTCAACAACAACAACAACAACAAAAAAGAATAAATGGATTACTCTTATGGAAGTTTCAGTTAAAAAAAAAAAAAAGAAGAAAAGTGAATGCATAGTATAGTCAATCAGGAAATATTATGCTAATTACTGTAAAGATAACAGCTGTTCATACTTTTTAGATTATTAACACCTTCTACACTCCAGCAGGGAAGCAACCTATGCAATGCTAATCTTCCATGTGCAAACAACTGCTGCTCCTTCATAGGGAAGTGGATAACATATTCTTCCCTCTGACAGAACAATAGGTGAGCAACAGCAGGCAGAACAGAAGTTTTATGACTTTCAAGATTTTGTTAATGTCATTGGTGCTGCAAACTGTACAATACATATGCTACCAGTAGAAATCCAATGTGTTTCTTATAAAGCAAAAATCACGTCCAGCCTTTTATACATAAATAAACAATTAGATTATGCCAATTAATTTAATTGTTTTTTTTTTAATTTTTGTCTTTATCTGATTAAAAATGGTAAACCCAACATTATTTCTGAAGTGGCTTTGTGAAAAGGTCAATTTTTTACTTTATAAATCAAATCTGTAGCCAAATAGTCTGGTGCTCACTCCTTATTTTCTGGATTATGCTTTCAGCATACTGATACCTTAAATGTTCTGCTCATATTATAGAACAGGATAAAATAATATGTTATTCTTCCCGACCAAGGAAAACTGGCTGTGATATGGGAAAAGGTGGAACAGTGTTTTATCTACAAAAAGTATGACTTGGATAGTAAAAAAAAACCACTTTAAATCTCTGTAATGTAGGCTTTAAAAATAGAGTGTGAAGTCCAAGAAAAAAATACAAGCAAGTTACACAATTAGAAAGTTCATGGGGTCTCTGATCTATTACACTAAGAGTTTTATTAAACATGGAATTGAGACATTTAAAAGTTGTAAATGGCAATAAAGCAGAAAACAAACCCCAAAACATCTAACTCTGAAGGAAATGAGATTGTCATATGATAAAGCTATCCCTTAGTGCTATGTTGTGCTTTTTCTGTGAATGAATCACAAGGCAAGCGAGGAGTTCTGGGTGCTTGCTTTGGCAAAGCTGTGGGCAGGTGCCTGTCATTTTTGCTGATAACCAACAAGATTAACATGTTGTGACCCTCACAGGTTGTGTGCCCCATTCCCCTTCACTCCTTGCACTAGAAAGAATGTCCAAAATGGAGATTTACCACATATTTATTGTATAGGCAAGTCCTACCTAATACCGTCCTGTCAAAGTGCTCTGTATCCGCTGCTCTGCCCCCCACCCCTCTAAGAGAGCTGTTCAGGTGCCTGTGCTATCCTGCATCATTTTTCCTGTCATGGGGCACCCCAAGAGCAGCTGTGCCAACAAAAATCAGGAGTAGTATCTCTTGACAAAATATGACTTTCTGAACAGATTGGTTTTCATTTATTTGCATTGCTCACAAACTTCCCAGCTTCTCTGGTACTTCTGGTCAACCTACAGCTAAGGAACATCCTTAACAGGGTGAGTCACTCTCGATGAATCAGCTCTGCATCACTCTGAAGCATTGAGGTGCATTTTGCATCACTCCAGCCAAGGTTTGAGGTCAAAGAACTGCCAAACCACAAATTATCCCCTCCCCTCACCCAGCGTTCATGTATAGAGGGGCACCATGACGTGTACCTATCTATCTTTTTTCTCCCTAGTTAGTACTCAGGCTTTTTTATCTCAGAGAGATACTAAGTGCGACAGGCTATTTACTTGTGTAGATAATAAGCTGTTCCACAGCTCATCTCAAACAAGAGGCCACCTTGCCTCACTGTTCATGGGAAACCAGGAAATGAAAATGGTTTTATTTCCTGAGAACTTATTCTCTGAGATCTGGGAAAAAAAGTCTTCATATTCTCTGTGGCATAATACAGGTATCACACACAGAAAAACTGATAGCTGGCAACAGCATGCTAGTTTGCAGATCTTTAAAGACCCTTTTCATTGAGTACAAGAACTCTTGATCCCCATGTGTAAGAAATCAGACAAGGAAGGCTGGGCATGGCTAAGGCAAGACCTGCTCAAAAAACTTAAGGCCAAGAAGGAAATGCATAGGCAGTGGGAGCCGGGAGAAGTGTCCTGGGAAGAGGATACATATGCTGCCTCTTTGTGTAGAAATGGAGTCAGGAAGGCCAAGGCACATCTGGAGCTGAACTTGGCAAGGATGTAAAGAATAACAGTTATATCAGCCAGAAAGAGAAGGGCAAAGAAACTGTACCCCCTTGCAATGAACATCACTGGCAAACTGGTAACAATGGAGAAGGCTGAAGTACTCAATTCTTTTGCCTCAGTCTTCAATGGCAGCCTCTCACCTCTCGAGTGGATGGACTGCAAGGCAGGGACTGGGGGAGGAAAATCTCTCCCTCTGAAAGAGAAGATCAGGTTCATGATGGTGTGAAGAACCTCAATGTGTATAAGTCTATGAGACATGATGAGATGCATCCTGGAATGCTGAGGGAACTGGCTGATGTAGTAGCCAAACCACTCTCCATGATATTTGAAAAGACACATCAGTCATGTGAAGTCCTGGGGGACTGGAAAAAGGCAAACACTACATGCATTTTAAAAAAGGGTAGAAAGGAGGGCCCCAGGAACTACCGACGTGTCAGCCTCACCTCTGTGCCTGGGAAGATTGCAGAACAGATCCTCCTAGAATAAGGCACATGGAGGACAGGGAGATAATTCAAGACAAACAGCACCGCATCATCAAGGTACAGTCCTGTCTGACCAGCCTAGTGACCTTCTATGGTGAAGTGACTAAATTAGTGTACGAGGGAAGGGCTATATTTGTCATCTGTCTGGAGTTCTGTAAGGCCTTTGACATGATCCCCCACAACATCCTTCTCTCTAAACTGGAAAGAGATGGATTTGATGGGTGGACTGTTTAATGGATGAGGAATTGTTTGGATGGTCACATCCAGAGGATAACGGTCGATGGCTCAATGTCTGGATGGAGATCAATGACAAGTGATGTCCCCCAGGGGTCTGTACTGGAACCAGTACTGTTTAGTATCTTCATCAGTGACAAAGATGAAGGAACTAAGTGCAACCCTCAACAAAGTTGCAGAAGACACCAAGCTGAGGGGTGAGGTTGACACACCTGAAGGATGGGATGCCATCTAGAGGGACCTAAACAAGCTTGAGGTGTGGGTCCATGGGAAAGTCACGAGGTTTAAAAAATTCAACTGCAGGGTCCTGTGCCTGGGTTGGAACAACCACCAGTATCAATGCAGGCTGGGGGATGAACAGATTGAGAGCAGTCCTGCTGAGAAGGACTTGGGGGTTCTAGTAGAGGAGAGGCTTGACATGGACCAGCAATGTGCACTCACAGCCCAGAAAACCGATGTGTCCTGGGCTGCATCCAAAGCAGTGTGGGCATCAGGGCAAGGGAGGGGATTCTGCCCCTTTACTCCACTCTGGTGAGACCCCACCTGGAGTGCTGCATCCAGCTCTGGGGTCCCCAGCGCAAGGAAGAAACAGACCTGTTGGAGCAAGTCCAGAGAGGGGCCACAAGGATGATTAGAGAGATGGAGGAAACACTGAGAGAATTGGGATTGTTCAGCCTGGATAAGACTTCACCACGACCTTGTTATATCCTTTCAGTACCTGAAAGAGGCTTATAAGAAAGATAGGGACAAACTTTTTAGTAGGGTATACTGTGATAGGACTAGGGCTTAAAAAAAAAAAAGAAAAGAGAGGGTAAATTTAGATAGGAAAAAGGGAAGATATTTTTTACTGTGAGGGTGCTGAAACATAGGAACAGGTTGCCCAGCAAGGTGGTAGATACTCCATCCCTGGAAACATTCAAGGCCTGACCGGACGGGGCTCTGAGCAACCTAATCTGATGGAAGGTGCCCCTGCTTAATGCAGGGGGTTGCTCTGGGTGACCTCTAAAGGTCCCTTCCAGTCCAAATGGTTCTATGATTCTACAATTCTAGGCTGGCTTTACCAAGCCAAGCTCCATTTCTGGGACATCCAAATCAAACCTAGTGTATATTTCCTGATAGAAGAACCTGATCTGATAGGCATTATTGTCACTGTTTCTAAAGTGTTGCCAGTCTAGGCTAGTTCCCTGTGGACTCCTTGTCAGAAAATGGGTGCTTTTAGAGCAAAAGTCATTTTGGCAAATGGAAGTGCTTAATTTAGGATGAAGTGAAGTGAACCACAGAAATAGCTCTATAGACAATAAGGGGACAATAGAGTAATTCACTGAGATGCAATGTCTGTATTGAATTAGATTAATACCGTCTTTTGTATTTAACTTACAGTAAGCTTTGTTCTAATTTAGTTGAATATTAAAATACAGTGCAAGTGCATCAGCTTGTAACTATTTTAGCAACATCCTGTGCATTAAGAACATCTTTAATGAAGAGAAACTTTCATGGAGGTGAAATTTTGTTAAGTATTGTCTCAAAATCCCCAGCCAAATTTTTTTTTTTTTTACATCTGAAGCAAAGTTAGAACCCTGGCCTCCTCTGGTTTTACTAAAGGACAATTCTAAGTTAGAAACCTCTGCAAGGTTTATTTTGTTCTAGATCGCTGAAATTATTTTAGAAAAAGTTTGACATTAACCCACCCTTAGAAGTTGCTTGGATATTAAAAACCTCCAAAATTCAATTTGATTTCCTAGCTTCTCTGCCAAGGATTATGTGGTGCCTGATTTTTGAGTCTAGCTCTTCCCTAGCAATTATTATTTTAACTGGAGTGTAAAATTAGGCATCTCCAAAATTTGTATCTATTGATTACAGTAGTGAAAAGGAAAAGGGACAGATAGCTCTTGAAGAAATATTCATCTGTAAATACGATATAAACATGTGACATGTGAACAAAATAATGTTTACAGTACAGAAGGCCAAAATAATGTAATGCCATTCATCTTTCACATTTAGGATTGGATGCATAGGAAGCATTACATATATAAATTATTTTTGATATATACTAGGAATGTGTTTATCCTACACTAGATCTAGAAGCATATGAAGGTTCTTTTCTACATACAGGAAAACACTATGGATAGGCTACCATTATAATTCAAGATTTTCCTTATAATTTAATGTGTGGGATTTTTGACATTTTTTTGATAAGTATCCAAATGTTTTCTAATGGATATATACATATTTTTTTCACTTTTAATGGTGGAATATTGGAGCATTTAATAGAAAAATAATCTATGTAAATGCAAAAACTTATATTTAGGGAAATATTATTATGTTATATACAACTTTCCTTTTTTGTATGCACTTCATGTAACAAAATGTACACATTTGATGTAAACGGTCACATGATCATGCCAAAACAAAGGAAACATCCCATTCTTCCATCCTTTTTTGTGTTCTAATGAAAACTTTCTTATTAAATGTTGTGTTCTGCATGTCAGGTGGTGGCTATACAAGGAGGTTTGCACTGAAACAAAATCTTGACAAGAAATCTTGCGGAATAAAGAATTTGGGGAACTCTGTATAAAAATTTTGCCTGTTTCCTTATCCAGCAGGAGCTGAAAAAAATCTTCCCAGGTTAGCAAAGATTGTTATGTATTACTTTTGTAACTCTATGTTTTCTTCTGTTTAGCTTGGGTTTCCCATTTATGCATATGAAGCCTATTTTTCTGATGTATATTCTGTTATTCCATGAGAAATTGGCTAAATGTCTTGAGAAGCCTGGGATGGTTTCCAATATTTTATATAATTAGGAACATCTCAAGTTATGGTGGTTTTTCGCATCAGGGAAAAACAGGAAAGATATTTGCTTTTAGTGCTTATTTAATAATCAACTTTGCTAAATTGTGGTGGGGTTTTATAAATTATTTTCCCTTTCATTTTTTTTTTTATTGTGCACTGCTCTCTTTTTTTTCTGTATTTTTCTCTGCTGCACAAGGACATTGTAGAATTTCCTGAAGGAGACTACCACAAACTAGCTTGAAAAGGTCTTTCATAAAAACAATATAATATTCTGTCTGTGATTTCATGGGAATTGGATCAGTCCTGGAGAAACTGGCCATCTACTTGAAGGAAGTGATTACTTCCACAGCAGGACTAATGCTTCGTTTTCTTTGCTGATTCAGAGAAGGTGCAAGCTAATCAGAACAAATGATTCATGAGGTGCAGCTGAGCAAAGAGATAGTCTTCTGTGAGAATCTTAAATGTCATTTTGTAGCTTTGGTTCTTGTGTTTTAATCCTACAGAAGAAACTGGTATCTCCCTGCAAACTTGCAGGATTCTGGGGCACACCATGTGAAATAACTGGCAAGTTTTTGTGCTGAACTTCTTCATGGTTCTCCAGTCAGGCCAAAGCTAAATTTTACCATCCTTCCTTGACAAGTGAGAATGCAGAGAGACAGTCATTGCTGGTTTTGTATGAGGTATTGTTGCGGTGGTTAAGTCCATGCCACACCCACCATGTTGTCACAAAGTGGTCTCTCCCCACACCACTGTGCCAGAAAGTTCCTTTTCCCTCGGCCCCTCAATGGCCCGTGGTCCTCTCCCCCCTCTCCACCCCTCTTCCATTGGCCCCTGTTATGCCATTCAACCTTTCCTCCCCCCTAGCCCTCAGATTATTGGTTACTGATGTTCTGCCCACCCCTGGGACCCCTCGGGGTAAAAACTGCGCGTGCGGGATTGTTCGAGGTTCTTTGTTTTGTTTCAGGTGCGGTTGTTTTCGGTGTGTGGCGCAGAGCCAATAAACGCCTCGGAATTGCACACAAAGAATCCCTCTTGCCTCTTCATCTCCGTAACACACAGAGCTGTGTGTGAGCGGCTGCTTGCATCCACCAGCAAGGGTGAGGCTGGGTGCTCGTGTAGGTGCTAACAGGGCACAGCCACAGCGTCTCCACGAGGGACTCTGTGGGAGAAGCGCGGCCCCAGTCCATCGACCCCACACACCGCATTAAGGTATGACCTCTAACTCCTCAATCTAACAACACCCCCTTTGCTTCTTGTAGGAGATCAGGAACCAGAAAGCCTCTTGCTTTCAGTGAAGCCAGCTTTAGACAGAGACATTTATTGACAGGCTCCATACATATGTGTACCACATGTGCATTGACTCTGCATTCCACCTTCCAGGATAATTTACAGAGGCATAAAGGCTGTGAAGTATTTTTCCAGACCTTGCCAAAGACCACACCACATCCAGTCTTGATCCTGGGAGTTCTGAATGTGTCTGCAGACCTGAGGGAACCCTCCTGGCTACTCATTTTGCTATGCAAAGCAGCTTTGGAAGCAAGACTGTGTAGGTCCATGGAAGATAGATTAGCTAAATCCCCTCTTCCACACAGAGCAGTCAATTGCACAGTCCTTGGCTTGCTCGTCCAGGGACTCATCCCACACAGCCCTTATATCTTTTATGGGGACAGCACTGAAGAGATGTTCTGATGACAGAAGCAGCATCTAAACAGGACTCTAGGATGAGGGTTTTTCTTGCCTGGTTAATCAGATGCTGCTGCTCTAGCTAAGAGCATGAAGGAGCAAATTTCATCTGTATCCAGGCTAGGACATAATGGTCTGGATGGGTGGGTGACTACATGGGTAGAAAACTGTTTGGATTATCAGTGGTTAATGTGTTGTGTCCTGTATGGATGCCCGTGGTGAGTACTGCAGAGGTCTGTCCTGTTTAACATCTTTGTCAATGACTTGGCGGAGGTGATAGAATGCATTCTAGTTGAGTTTGCAGGTGACACAAAGTTGAGGGAAACATTTGATATGCTCAAGGGTAGGGCTGTCTTTTTAGTTGGAGGAATGTGCCAACAGGAGCCTCATGCCAAGGACAAATGCCAAGAACATAGCTGGATTCTGTGTTCAGTTTTTGCCTCCCCCACATATGAAAGAGAGGGCTTAGTGGAGAACCCCAAGCATAATGGGGCTGGAGTGCTTGCCCCACAAGGAGAGCTGATCCTATTCAGACTGACGAAGGCATGCTTTTGGGAATATTTAACAGTTCCCCCAGTACCCACAAGGAGTCATTAAGGAGATGGAGCCATGATTCTCCAAGTGGTGCAAGGCAGAAGGACAGCAGTGGGCATAAGTTGAAACAAAAGAAGAGAAACTTTTTTCCTTAGAGTACAGCCAGGCAGTTGAGGGGTTCCTCCCACAGGTTGAATGGTGACCATTCCTGGAAGACCCAGCTGTGCAAACTCCTTAGCAACCTGGTCTGATTTCATAGTTGATTGTGCTTTGGGCAGGATTTTAAACTAGCTGGCATCCCAATGTCTCTTCCAACCTGAATTTTCCTATAACTGTTATGACCTTCTTTCAGAAGCTTCCATTTCTGGACTGTTTTTTAACCAAGACTTCCTAGGCTGAAGCCTTTCCAGAATGTTTAGAAGTGAATCAGTATTGATTCAGGTTGTTTCTCACTGTCCCTCTCTGTGAAGAAAAGTGTCTTCTGTCATTGGATGCAGAAGAAAATGGGAGTGTAAAATCAGCTGACTGTTAGGATATGCAACATAGATCCCTACATCTGGATGTCTTGTCTAGACTCACACTGTAACTGATAGAGAGAAATGTCATTTTTGGAATGACATTCTCATCTGGAGGCAGATGTCTAAAATATGTTGTCTGGATCATGCGTAAGTATATTTTTCTCCACTGGCTATATTGGAAGTTTAAGTTAATAGCTGAGTTGTAGCTGCCTGTAATATAGTTGCCCACAGAGTTAAATGAGATCATTCCTATCTGAAATGTCAGCAAATACCCACCACCCTTCCTATCTGCTCTGTACACCGAGAGCTGTATTACACCGAGACCAGTTACCTGCTGAAATCCTTTGTGTTTGCAGGTGGGTGCATGTGAAGCCCTGTGAGAATAATTCAAGGGTAGCATGAATCTGTGGGCAAAAATGGCTTTTTGCATTGTACAGAAACCACAAAGGACTGACAGACCTTCAGAAAAAAAATTAATATTGATAACAGAAGTGACGATTTTTTCATGCCTATCTTCATGATGTGAATCTGGTGGAAATAGTCTAGTCTTTCCCCTGTTTTATATTCAGTAGATGACAGCACAAATACTAGGAAATTGGCATTGCAATAATGTACCTTAATCCTACCAGTTGAGTGATAGTCCCAAATTATTCCTTCTGCTTGCAGAAGGGTAAGGAGCTCATAGCTGATCTACCTCACAGTCCATTGTATTAGGTTTGTGTGTGGTTCCTCTGAGTACTTTTGGCATATGAAAGAATTGTATGCCAGGGAGCCTGACCAGGGTTGCAAAATTTCAGAAGGGGGAGAGGAAGACAGTTTTAAGACTGAGGCCTGAATGAGCTTTTGTATCTCTTATACACAGACACACACAAGGCTGCAGGATACCTGGATCATGGGAAATTAAACACGCTATCTCTGTCTGACAGTTCTGGTGTTTAATGTGCAGAGACCTCTCACATCTCAAAGCACCAGCACATTAATCTGATCAATTTAGGCAAGGGATGTCAGTTGTATAGAGTCATATTTTACAGAAGTCTCAACTTTGCGATGTTAGGACTATGTTAATTTACTGCTTAAGTACAGCAATGATTTAGAATAAAATTCATTTTGACTTTGCTAAAAACCATACAAGTTCCATTTCCGGTTAGAAGCTTTTCATAACTAGATTCAACCCTGTAAATCAGAGAAAAAAAATTAATACTTTTGGTCATGTTCCCATTCAGTCAATGGTAAAAACACAATTTTGTTCTTTATGTTCCTTTCAGCAAGTAATGTATGACTCATGAATTTACTTTTTATTACTTGATAATATTTTTCTGTCGTTTCCTCCCCTCTCCCTGCTGTGTGGTTTTCTGTGAATGGTTTGTGGCAGCCACAGCATTTGAAATCAGACTCATCCTGGCCAAAGACACATAGAGGTTTTCCTCTTCCTAATTGAATGAACATGTGACAATCAGTATGATATGTACCTGAGAGAAAAAATTATTGAAGATGTCAGCAGGTGAGCAAGGAATATGAAACAGGTAGAGACAGAACAAATTTAGAGATTGAGAAAGAGGGTGTGTGAGGATTTTTGCAATTTAAAACTTTTTTTTTCTTGGTCAAACTAAGACCAATAACAAACTTTCTGGCTCATTATTAATAGAACTGAAGTGTAATTTTTCATAAGATTCAATGAATTAATTGTATGTGAACATAATAAAAATAGAAGGCATAATTCTGATTCTGTTGATAAGGAAGATTTTTGTCATTGATTTCAATGAAATCAGGGTTTTACATGAGGTATTTAAAACTTTCAAAATGCAACCAAAGGAGCACACAAGCAGCACACATAGGAGGGAAAAATACCCTGTGGGTTTGAATTAATTTTGTGTGTGTGTGTGTAATTAAGTGTGCTGAATCTTGTAAAAGTAAACGATTTTGCACACAGTTTTGCGTAGGTAGAAATGGATTCTGAAGAAATATTTCAGACCGTAGAAGATTGTGGAGCACTGAACAGAGCTTTTTTTGATGCTTCTAATGCAAGAGACAAACTTCCATGAATTTGGGGAATGAAATGAAAATAATTATGTCAGCAGATGAAAGGTAATTAAACCTAAGGAGCAAAAGATATAAATGCAGTTATTGTGTCAAGTTCTCAAAGCTGCACACAACTGGGATGTGTGTGCTGTTCCTTAAACTGCAAATATCAAAAGAAATAATTGGCCTTGTGATCACAATGGTAAGTATTTGAAAAAGACACACTTGTGTTTAGATTGAAGGATATTGAAAAGCTCTCTTAGAAATTGCTTCTGAATAAAAAAACAAGGTGGCACAGTTGCTTAAAAATATCTGTTAAGGAAACAAACCGAAAAGTTCATTTTGGGGGAACTTGCTGTTAGCAAAAAGTTTATTCATGCTAGAATAAAGGTCCTTCTTTCTACATCGTGTCTTCCTAACTCAGCTTTCAGGGGTATGTTGAGGGAGTACACTTAAGATCAAAACCAGCAAAAAAGACACATTTCTCACTTTTGAATTTGATGATATCTCTTAAAGTGCTGAAGAACCATTTGTATAGGATACGGGCTAATGGTTTTAAACGAAAAGAGATTGATTTAGATTAGTTTTCCAGAAAGGTGGTAGATGCCCCATCCCTGGAAACATCAAGGTCAGATTGAACAGGGCTCTGAGCAACCTGATCTAGGGAAAGATGTCCCTGTTCAATGCAGAGGGGTTGTACTAGATGACTTTGGAAGGTTTGCTCTAAACCAAACTTTTCTATGATTCTATGAACTCCTGGTCTCAGAGCAGTGGATTCTAAACTTCAAGTGGATTCCAAGATCAGTTGAAAAACTTTAGGTGTAAGAGTCCATTGCAACTAGTTCTGATTTCAGCTACAAATAACGACAGGTGGTGAGCCTGTTCTTGAAAAATACCTCTACTCTTCCTAAATATATAAAAAACCATATCGTTCTTTCCTTCTGCTCTTCGCTATGTGCTTGATATTGAACTAGATAGAACTCCAGTGTGACTCCACACAGCTCCTGCTGTGGTTAATCTGTATGTTCTCTGTATGGTTTCCCTTTCTCATAGATTGAAAAGGTTTAGATTTTGGCTAATCCTGGGGATGCTCTCAGTATTTCTTCCATGGGTTTCCCAGAAGATTTGTTTGAGTTTAATAGGAATTCCAATAGAAAAAAATAATTGTTTGGGGCTCTGAGCAGAATGATTTTATTCAGCAGATAATGACAACTACCTAAGTTCAAAGTCACGACTGTGATCTATTAATTTGGTACACAAGGAAAGAAAGGTCTTTACTTTCTATTTTCCTATGTAAAAACCAGTGTTTACCACCACCTAGTATTTGCCTGTTCTGGGTAGAGTAGAGCTGTAGATCTTCTTGGGTACTAGGCTGGCACTAGGGGAGACCACTGGATGGGAGGAGAGTTTCAGCATTTTCTTTCTGTTGCAACAGTCACTCCTGAATAATGAAATAATTGTCTCCTCTTGCGCCAAGCTTCATACTGCTGAAAGTAACAATAAAGTTGTGCTGCACTTTTATCCTAACTTAAGACCATGTTAAACCAAGAATTTTCTTCAGCAGAACTGGTGTCCTGAGTTTTCACCTCTTTTTTTTTTTTAAAGAAGTCCCCACAGTTTTTCTGTCACATTCCTCAGTGATTTTATCTGATCCCTTTATCTTCCAATAGCAAATAGCTCTCTGGAGATCAGTCATGTCAAAATACTAGTCTGAACTTCTTAACGCAGGGCTAAGCATTGTTCTCTAAAAGAGAAAATTAGATTCCTCACGGTCAGGTGCAAGTATCAAGGATCATGGAAATTCTTGTGCTTTGACATTAGAGAGGTGTCTTCTGAGCTAATCACTCTAATATTTATTCCCCCTCCAGCTGATGAAGAGTGAAGGACAATTTTAATGCCTGATTAAGCTACTATTTTAGGTAACTCCATGAAGAGTTCAGCAGCACAGTTTTTTCCTTTGACTAGGAGAAACTGGTCATCACTGGCTCCCATATAGTTGCTTTAATGTGGTCAGCTGAATCCAGTACCTTCCTCAGATATTATTTCTGCCCTCCTTTCCACCTGCGACCCAACAAGCAGAGCTGTCTGACTTGCTTTGGAAAAGCCAGGTGGCTTTATGAAGCAAGGAGATGCAGTGATCCAAAAGCTTTGTCTTTTCATCATTCCAAAACAAAGCCATAGCAGTAAAGGAACAACCACAGCCTTGTATTGATGAAAATTACACCCACCTCAGCAGTGATAATTCCAATGGTTTTTTTTCTACCAAAACCTGGGAAAAAAAAGGCTGGGAAAATTTGTTCACGTATTGAAGTCAGTGGTAGCTGTTTCTTTCCCCATGAAGTAAGTGATACTTTTTAATTAAAAGCTATATGTGTTGTTTTTGTACTTCTCCCCTAGTAACTGATTCACTTTTTAAACAAAATTTATATTTTCAGATAATCAACCTAGAAAGTTATCATGTGATTGCAGTATTGTATAGGCACTGAAAAACACAGTAATTACTATAATTCCCTTTAAGGGTGAATAAAAAGATTAACATGGGTAGGAAACTCATTAATTTGTTAATTTAAATACACACCCTTTCCCCAGCTGCCTGATTAATTTAGTCTGTAGTGCTCTGGGCCTCCTGGAGTCAGAAATAAAGGATCAGTGGGTACTGGGGGTACAAGTGACTTCCATGTCTTTGTTTTTAGTATTTCACAAAATCCATCCATTGAAATGTACTGTCTAAAAAATATAAAAATTTACTCAGCACAAGCAGGGCTCCAGCAGCGCTGGGTTTCCTCCTCCTACCCCATGCCCAGCAGGTCAGAGGTCACTGTGCAGGACGCATAGAAGCTGTTGGATATTTCCAAATCCCACAGTACACACTTGCAGCTATTTATGCTGATAGATAAGAAGAAATTAAATTGCCTCTGTGTAGACACATGTGTTGTGGAAGCTGGAAATAATAGGCGTATTTGGTGTTGTGGGCTTAAAGAACCCATTGCTCTACCTGGAACAAGGGCTTTTTTAACATCTTTCCCCTAGCAACCACAACACTCTCAACTCCACACCGCTCTCTGAAAAGTCCCAGGGTGAATTCCTGTTTTTTTCCTGATCCTTTTTATCACTAATCCTGCCAGCAGCATGGCAAAGGGCAGGTTTAACATCCTTTTCAAAATAAACCGTTGATACCCTACAATTAACTACTGAAGCTGCCTCTGCCAAGTGAAGGTAAAGAGATGAAAGACTGACAGGAGGAACATGAGATAGAGTTGAGGCTTTGATCTTCTTTATGCACTCACATCAATTGCACGTGGATCAAGAGCACTACAATAACTGCACTGGCATGTCCAATTTGTCTACTGCAGTGTGCCAGGACACCTTGTGGAGTCTGCCTTTTCTAGAGCAGGTCTGCTGGAGCAGTCCCCTCAAAGTTTGAGTCAGAGCAAGACATCAGAAGAGAAACACTTACACTGACATTCCTGTCTCCCTCTGTGAGAGGACACACGCTGCTGAGACACCCTCAGTACTGTGTATGGCCAGAGGAAAACATGTCTTCTTTATAGCACCAAAGAAAGTAGATGATGTTGCTGTCTGTAGCGTGTTTATCCTTCTGCAATTCTTTCCATTAGCCCATGAAGATTGGGGGCCTTTGCTTTATACCTTTAAAGACTCACTGTTTACCCCACCACACTACGTGCTGCTCATCATTGACATTTGCTACAGGAAGATGGCTCTGTCCTAGCTTTTGCCACTTTTCAGATAGAGAATGAGTAATAATTTGTACATTTGTGCTTTCAAAACTCCTCACCTAGTTCCTTTTCAGTTGGCTTTCTCTGTGTCCTCCCAAGCAGCTGCTATGTTCTCCATCTGCCTGCCTTTGTTACTGCTCCTTGCTGCTGCTGCTGCACTTGGCTTTGCTGATTCTCTCCCAAGATCTCTCATCCAAGATCCCTGACTCCTCCTGAGTTGGCTGCACCTTCCAGCTATTGCTGTGATCTCTGGTTGTCCTGCAGTAAGTGCTGTGACGGCTGCCTGCTTCATCTGGAGGGATTCTCTCCAAGGAATAATTGTTTACCTGGAAACAGGCAAATGGCTTAATTCAGGCAGAAATCTTTCTAGGCATTAATATTGATCCAGGTTTTGGCATCACGTCAACAAGATGGGTTGCCCCCTAGTATTTTCTCACTGTTTTGTAAAGCTCAATTATTGGCCATTATCAGTTATTAATGAAATATTTCATTTTAGGTCAGGTGAAAATTGGGAAGTTGTAAATATTCCAAGTGCCTTTTTAATTTCTCTTCAGTTGGACCATTAAATAGAAAAATGAATTGTTTGCACCGTCCTACTGAAGACAATATTTTTTATTCTCCCTGCATTATCACGTGACACAAACAACATTTACTTTCTATTCTGTATTTGGCCATGGCATCATTTATGCAAATCTGGGACAAAAAAAATCACCATCTTAATATCAATACCTGAAAATATTAAGGGAAAGTTGGAAGAGAATAATTAAAAGCCCAAACAAGAATGAGCACTGAGAAAAAAAATTGCTGATTCTTTTAATATGATACAAAGGCCTTGTTTTGTAAGTAACTAATACACAATGAAGTATATTTTTCTTTTACGAGATACCACAGAAACGACTGCAAGTATTCAACCAGAACATGCAAAGGCTTGATAATGTGAGGCATAGGAAATGAGAAAATAAAGTAAAACAATTCATAGCTCTTGCATAGAAGGAAAAGGAGGAGCTGAAGAGGAGAGCAAAGAGCACTTATCTGGAGGATGCATATTAGGACTTCCTGATATCCCTGTGCTTGGAAAAACAAAAATTGCAGATATAACTGTATAGTTTCAGCCCTTATGCAAGCTGATAAGAGCAAAGAAAAAAGGACTTCTTTTGAAAAAACACTTGTCCACCTTAAATGCTCCAAAATCTGAATTCTGAAGTCCTTTCCATAGACAAAGATTAATTATATTATATATTCTTGTGTCTGAGACTTAGAAAATAACATTTGTGGGTTTTAACTTGTTTATGCATCTATAAATACCTAGTTTTCTTTGTAGTGTTTTCAGGAATGGGCCTGAAGTCAATTTTAGTCATCAGTTTTACATTTCACATGGAAACAACAAAGGAAAAAATTCTTCTGAAGTAGGAAAATATGTTTTTGAGAACAAAGAAGTGGGCACAGGGACTCCAAGGCAAAAAACCACCTGAAATTAATTCTGCAGTTATTTTTCTTACCATCATATATTCATAGAATTACTTGCATAGGAAGGGACCTCAAAGATCATCTAGTTCCAGCTCTCCTGCCATGGGCAAGGATCATTTCACTAGACCAGCTTGCTCAGGGGCCTGGCCTTGAATAATTCCAGGAAGGAAGTATCTCCAACCTCTCTCAGCAACCTCTTCCAGTGCTTCACCACCCTCTGTGTAAAGAATTTCTTCCTAATAGCTAAACTGAACCCAACCTCTTTCAGTTTAAAACTATTGCCCCTTGTCCTGTCACTATCTGCCTGTCTAAAAAGTCCCATCTCCCTCCTTTTTTTCCTAAAACATCTCAAGGTACCTGCAATGAGATCTCCATGCAGTCTTTTCTTTTCCGGGCTGAATAACCTCAGCTATCTCAGTCTGTCTCCGTAGGAGAGGTGCTCCCACCCTCTGACCATCTTCCTGGTCCTCCTCTGGACTTGCTCTAGAAGACACACAGTACTTCAGGTAGGGTCTCATAAGAATGGAGGGGGAGAATCACCTCCCTTGATTGCTGGTGTCTCCTTTTCTGATTGACTATAATTCCCAAATAAAATTTTCCTTGAAACAGGAGAATAAAAAGGCATATTTTCACTCTCTAAATAAGTTATGTGACATGTTATAGCATTATACATCCAATCTCCAGTGAACATTCTGCACTAACATCCAGGTGTCTTGTCCTCCAGAAATTTCACTAGACAAATGTGGAATGTGTGGGGTGGGCTGCAGGGCATGCTCTCTGAACATATGCTGTGAGGACATTATACAAATTGGACAGCAACTGAAATAGGAGTTCATGTAAAACAGAAATCAGGAAGGCTGACTTGTGTACAGCAGTAGGGGCACCTTAACTGCTAATTTAAAACAGGGCCAGATATGCTCAGCCTGTGATGGCTTAACATTTGACTAAGTCATTTAACACTGAGTTAAATGACTGCTACTACTCATACTGGGGTCCCCATCATCATTGGAATGTCCTTTGCAGAGCTGCCCCTTAACCCACTAGTCACTCATCCAGACTTCAGCCTAGGTGGAGCATTTTGGAATTGACCCTGTTGCATTTCAGACCATTTTAAAGGGTTTTTTTTTCCAGTTTTCAGGATCATTGCTGGTCTCACTGAATACTCTAGGCTGATTTTGACTTTTAGAATTTGGTTCAATATTTCTTTCGGGGAAGGGAAATATTTCTACTATCTTTAGAAAGAATGCAATTAGTCTCTATAACCAGTTTATCTCAGAGAAAGTTGACCAATGTCAGAATAAATCTGCTTTAGCAAAATAATTGAACCTTTTCTACAAAATACAGCTTGGAACAATAGCATCATATACAGAGGAAAAGTTATTCTGGTGGACTGCTTATCTCAGAACTAGTTTCTATCTTTCCCTTTGCTTTTTTTGTGTTATACTCTTTGCTGATTAATTTACATGGGTTTTGCTATTTTATAAATTTGCATTTGCAATCAGTACTTAATTGATTTTTCCATTAATGATTAATAAAATGCTGAAGTTATTGATCAATATAACAATTTTTATAACAAAATAATAATAACTGAAGTATAATTAATAATTATTAATCAGATTACCAGTCATATGACCCAAGCTGTACTTTTTTCTGTTTTCTGTGTGTGCTCACAACAGTGGAATTTGGCAGTGCTACCAGGGTGCTTTGATATTTCTAGTCCAGGTACTTTAGGAATGAGTCGTATCGAGCTTTTGATACAAGTATGTATCTGAATACATTTTTCTTTCTCTACAGCTAGGACATTTATCTTAGTCTCACAGAGGGAAATCTTCAGATATGTCTGGTGAAATTCCAAGGCTGAATGAAATGATCGGCCTTTAAAACTAACCTTAAATAATGACCTGAATGTCACACAAAAGTTTTAGGGTGTGGAATTTCAATGTAACAAGCTATTTTTTAAAGGACTCAGGATTTTTAAACCCCTTTTGTTACTTCTGAGCTCTTTGTCTTGGCAATACTGCAGAGTGGAATTTTCCCATGAAAAATTCCACCTCTGTCAAATGGAATGATGAAAATTTTTTTAAAGTTATACTTAAAATTGGTGATGACTAGTGTTCTGAGCAGAAAATCATAACCTTTAGCAATGAAAAATTCCTATTATACTTTCTAATTCATTTTTGTGTCGCAGTAGCATAGTTCATTATTTCAGATCTGCTGCTGTGGTTTATACTTCCATTTAAATGTACCAAATACTAAAGTTCCCACTGTTTCTAAGTTATTTTCACTGCTTTACCTGATAGATGTCACTGAGGAAACAGGAACTTTCTCTTTGTACAGAGTATTTAGACAAGCTCTCAAAATACTCTGTTTCAAAGAAAGAGCTTGGGGTGCAAGCAGTTTGGCAAAAAGTGAAAGAGGCAAAGTCACGGCATCAGCATGTCCAAACTCTGGAAGGCCAAGCCACTGTAAACATACCCTTCTCTCACAGAAGATGTATCGTAATCAGTTAATACCATGTGATTTTCAAAGCACACATGTTTTTTTGCTTCCTGCAGTGTCCTTCTGATCTCTTCTTTCGTGATGAATGATGACTAGACAAGAGTATGACACAATAGGTTCAGGAACTACATCTTCCAGGACAATTATTTTTAGGCCCTAAGGAAAGACATCCAGGACTCTGCAGTCAACTGTGTTTCTATTTATAATCAGCACCTTTCTTCAGCCAAGCACTCCAGTTTAAAAGTCAATTGATGATTGACACTACATAAAGATTTGCTCACAAGATCATTACAGCCTCAAAAGAGTGCAGAATTTGTGTTTAGACAAGGGATCTAGTTAAATCCTTTCTCCATCCAGGGTTAGATTAGACCAGTCCTAAAATACCATCCAGCTGCAGTAACAGGATATTAATCCTTTAAAAGCAATCATTTGTTGTGTGTACATTTTGCACCTTTGCCTTTTGTTACTCAGATAATTCCTCCACACAATAATGGCTAAGAGGAAGGCATATCAAGGCTGTGTTTATCTCCATGCTTATGCAGAATTCCTCGAGAACCCTTTGCTGTTTGTGCTAGAGCCACCCTTTATATTTTGCTGGGCCAGCACCAGGAAAATAGCAAGGACAGAATCTGATACCATGTATGTTCACCCGTTTTGAAATCAGATTGACTGCCGGATTTGGAATGTAGCAAAGGATTGCATTGTTCTCTGCTTTCTACATTCCTTCAAAGCTGAAGAAACATTTATTTTGGTTCTCTTCTTAGCAAACTGCTTTGGAGAGCATCAACTTTCTCTGTAGTCTGTCAAGCCCTCCTACCCTTTCATTAATTTTTGTGTTCATGATCTCCTGAAGGAGGCTTCATATACTCCTGAACAAGCATTAAAAGGTTACCTAGAGCTTTGCAGAATTAATTTACTGCTTTCTTTCCCCCTTACTTCCCCCATTTATAATTACATTAATTACGTGCATAGAAAAGTATTCTGTCTTTTTGACATTAATTACCTGGCATTGAAGCTTAATGAACTTTGTAAAATGTTCAGTATTACACATTCATAAATGGCTAACAATCAGCAAGGGTCACCAGTATAGTGGAAATCAAGTAATGACCACAGAAAAGATTCCTGCTAGTGGTCAAAAGAAAAAATAAATAAACAAGTCACTAAAAAACCTCTCAAGGAAAAAAAAAAGAAGCATATTGATTTACAAAAAGCCATGCAAAGGGACTTTGTAAATGAATTTTTTATACACTGTAGTAATTTCCCACCAGAATAGGTAGCCTGTAAAGCTTTTTTTGTTCTGTTTTGGGTTTTTTTGTTACTGTAATGAGGCTTAATTTTGTTAAAAATTTGCTCAGGTTTCTCACCAAGCTCTGGGTCTTTTTCTTTCACATTTTTATTTCTATACAAAAGAAAAAATCTACTACTGAGCCAAGCAACACTAGCATTTTTATGGGAAATTTCTCAGGGTTTGCACAGTTGTTTGACCAGAGAGGAGACATTGAGACTGCTATAACTGGCTTATTATGGCCAGAGCTGCACAGCAGATAGGGGCAATATTAGGAAAGTTGAAAAGTGCTTCAAACATTAGTATGACCAAGAATGTTGTGTAATACCCTTAAATTTACCCCATGTAGTTGCACTGTTCCTAGTGGGATGAAGTCTTCCAGTAGGCAGCCTAAGAAAACATTACAGGGGCCATTTTCCTGCACCTGCTTCTCACATGCCATTGGGGTGCAGAGGAGAAGGTTGGAGCAGCGTAAAACTGAAGACCCATGGGGAACAATCTGCAAACCCTGTAAATTCCAGAAAGCACACAACAAGGGATTACAGCTCCCTGGAAAGCTGACTGTGTTGGGACATGCTGAATGTCCTAGCACTGCAAGCCTGTGCAAGATGCAGTCACACAGCACAGTGCAACACATAGTATAGATGAATTAGCTGGTGGTTTTAGTTGGTACTGGAGTAAACAGAAGTGTGACAGAAGCCCAGACAACTGGGCTTCTATGGTTACAGTGAAATAGCTTAGGGAAAGGGTCAACAAAAGTTCTGCAGGATCAGAACTGCAGCTTTTAAAGCAAAATCTGAGTTCTATTTGAAATTCCCTGTAGCTGTATTTTGAGAAAAGATTTTGCAAAAATAGACTACATATGTTATTAAACCAATTCTCTTTAATTATTTCATGTAGCAAACCTAAATCCAGTTTTAATGACTACTATGTCATCAGAAGGGAAATGTAGGATGACCTAGAATTTAGCCACTTCGTGATTAGTAGTTTGCTCTCAGCTGCTTTCAAAATGCGTTTTAATATTTACTGTTTTATGTAGCTACTTCACAGTCTTCATTTGTTTCATCACAGCAATACGATGTGTTAGGGAAGTTTCATTGCTCTGATTTTGTAGATTCGTAGAGAGGAAAAAAGCTCACAAGTAAATTAGTGCCACAGATGGAAAGTGAATCACGACTTTGGACTCTCAGACACACAGCCTCACAACAAAACTGACTTTTTCTGCCTACAGTCATGTGGAGGCACGTACAGGGGCTTTAGTCCAAGTGTACATGTACATTGCCTTCCACAGGCTTGTGTTTTATGCTTGCAGCTGGCTATAGTCCTGTTTCCAGGACTAAAGACTTAATTCTTAGTGGACTCTATTCAAGTGCTAACTCACTGCATCCCTACTGTCCTTAAGGTTCCCATGAAAGACTTTTCTGCCTATATCTTTCTCTGCAAGTACACTGCAGTTGATTACTTATATTTCTGCAACTGTCTCTCCTTTTGGATGACTCATTCTGTAATTGATAGACATTTTTCAGATAAAGTGTTCAGGAAAATTATGCTTGAACTTAAACATTGTTAGGCTGAATTGTATGATTTGGTTTAGCTGTACAGGTCAAGTGCTCCAGTGTGATTACTCAAAGTGCAAATGAGTCACTACTTGCTATCCCATTGCTCATCACTAATTCCAGAATAACACTGGTTCTGTGTTATTGGAAGGAAAAAAAGGTCTTTGAATTAACTTGTACACAAATGAAACTTTGATCTCAGTTATACACATGTGGTAGCAAGGATGAACATTAATTATGCACTGAAAGTATTGCCAGATTAGGCCTAAGATCTTTCCTAAGAGTACAAATCTACTTTCCTGTGATGGGTAGAGGCGTATTTGGTCCAAGCTTTCTAAAATGTTGAGTGCCTCTGTTTTTGAGAGCCAACTTGAGCTACCTAAAAGGAACTCTATTTTAGATAGACTGTGTAAGGAGCATCTTTTTGAATACGTACATCAGAATCAGTTATATTCTTTCACACTGCATGCCTAGAAATATCTCGAAACTCAAAAAATGTATAGATATGTTCTTTTATTTTTCCAGCATTTAAGAAGACAATTATACACATTCTAGAACAAAACTCAATGTACAAGGTTCTTTGTTTCTTCCCGAGTTTAAGAATGTATAAAGAATAAAGGCAAAGAATTTTCTCAAAAAACCAAAAATCTTCACATAGTCCATTTAAAACTCTTGTTTTCAGTATTTGACCAAACTTCCTTCTCCCAGGGCTACAGTTATGGCCATCTAGCAAATAACATACTAAACACATGGCTCAACAAAACTAGCAGTGTATTAGCAGAGCTGACTATATGAAAGACATAGCTATAAATGCGTTCATTGCATTTACAGGTTAACTCAACACGTTTAAAATTCAGGTCCTACATCCCAGAAGCACGAATCATGAGAATTTCTTCAGGTAATGATTTCTCTGGTTCACATTAGAACAAAGAAAACACTGTAGGAAACCAACTCCTGAAACCGTATTTAAAATTTAGCTTTAGTCATTGAAGAATAAGAATATTAAAAATGTAAAATGAAACTACTTTGAAAGATAACATGTTTTTGTTTGGTGTCTTGCACTGAAGAAGTACTCCTTGAGTGTGTATCAGCAAAAAAACCAACAAACCAACCAACAAAGCAACCAAAAAACCCCAAAACCAAAACCCCAAAACCAAAACCCCAAACATTTGCTGCTTCATAAATCCTAGAATGCTGAGGTTATATACCAGAAATAGAATAGGAAGGGCTTGATTTTTGACTCAAGTCCAATACATTCTTCCATCAACAGTAACTTTAGGTAGAGAAAGCCATATTCATAAACCTCTGGACTTGTGACACAATTTAGTCAACCTTGAGCTGAACTGATTTTTACGTCATTCCAGATACGTTTTCTTAATAAAGACCAATAATATACTTAAGACGTAATGTCAAACTATAGAATACATTTCTGGAAGACAATAGCTTGTTTGGGTGTTTCCTCTGAGAGGATTTTGTGTGTTTTATGACTTTATACCTGGCAGTTCAATAATTGTCCTATGTGAAAAAACCTCAGCAATGTGACTTTTAATTCATGGCAGTAAAGAAGGCCGACAGAGAGTACTTACTCTGTGAGACTGAGATTTTTTTTCCAAATTTAGAGCCCCAGGGGATTCCCAGGTCACCTATTCTGACCTGTAATGTATCACAGTGTTAGCATAGAAACACAT
>VZRV01005805.1:0-10119 GCA_013398115.1 Falcunculus frontatus
ATATATTATATATATTAGAAATATAAAACACACTTATATAATAGATTTATAAATATAGTACAGATACCACTGGTAGTAAGTGATCAGTGAACTTCAGAAAAAATACTAAGAAATCCAAACAAAATAAAATTTTTACCCTGCCAGGTATGGGAAAATGGCTGATGGACTCAGCTGTTCCCTGTGGTGGGATCCTTGTGGAGTTGGCTGGCTGCCCTGGTCTTGCTCATCACAGAGGCCACCCCTACAGGCACATCACATCCTTCCTGTCCCCAAACCCCAGTACTGTCCAGCCACCAACACCTGGACACCTACACCCAAGTCAGTTGAGACAAACAGATAGGTCTTAAGGTGAACTTAATTTAACATGTTCATGAAAACATCTGTATTTGGGTGAGATGAACTGCACTGAAGAGGAATGTATTTCTCTTCCCTGTTTTTACAGAGAGACTAAGCAACTTGATCAGGTAAAGATCTTCACATAGATGTTGTCTGAAACTAGATGAGAAGGATGCCATTGAATAAGAACCAAATGAACATCTCCATACAAATGTTCTAGAAGATGAAAATCAATCAAAGACACATACCTGGGGGCTGATAATGTTTATAAATATTATTTGTAACAGAAAATAAAATAATTTGTACTAGGAGTTGATCTATGTTTCAAGAAAAGACTAAAGTGGCTTAATTTTGAATTAATTTTTGTGGCAGAATATTTCATTCAGATGATATTTTTGTATGCTAAAGGTTAAATTCATTTCTCATAATACTCTGAAATAAGACACTATCATTAAGAAATAAAATCTGATTGTTTCAAATAATTTATCAGTGATAATTTCCACTTCAAGGGAAATTTCAGAAAAAATTATATTCTATTCTGATAAATATTCTGCCAACACCCCCAAAAAGCAGGCATACTTAGCTAGCTTAACACAAGGTACAAAGGGTAACATACAAAAAGAAGCCTGAAGCAACAAGAAAAAAGTGCTTTACAGACCTGAAAACTCATTTACTATTGTTTGCATGCATATTTTGACACATTCTAATTTATTAATCTGTATGCAAGAGGATATTTGAATGCATACAAAAATTTATTTAATCATACTTATAAAGAATATTTTATCACACATAATATATACATTGCTGTTTTTCAGACAATATTAAAAAAGTTGCTGTATAGAGATTCCCTCAGCTACATAATTTCACATTCTTCTCTTTATATCACCATTCATTCATAATGTCTGTTAATGAAACCAGCATTCCTACCTGGAATATATTGACTGAACTCTCAGCTGATGTTAGCCAAATTAAGCCGCACGGTGGAAAAATAAATAAATAAATAAATTGCTGTGTTAAAAAAAAAAAAGGAAGAATAATTTTAACGATTATTCTAATAAAGCTATGTAGATCAAATGGACTTAATTTATGTGAAATCTAAACCATTTATAATTTTGAGGTGACTAATATGTCTATGGAAAAGAGAAAAGACACAACAATGAGGGATATTCTGTCCGAACTAGCTATCCTTGGAAATAATTCACATTTTATTTTTGTGTAATTCTGATATTTAAAAGCTGCCTTGTTGACACTCTGACATGAGCAGTCTGTAACAAGTATCCTGAGAATAGGATTCCTCAGCAGTCATACACACACTTTCTTTCCCAGACATGCCAGTTTTTGTACATCTTCCAGGCTGATCAAGCATTAAGGAAATTTGATGTCAGCTGTGTCAAAGTGCTCTGCTTTAACTGCAAGTGATGTTGTCATTTATCCTGAAAGGTTAAGGGGGAAAAAGGAAAAAAACCAAGACAACTCAGTGCAAGATTTGACGTAACAGCAAAAATGCTGGTATTCTCCTTTGTAAATCGTTTCACATTTCATCCTGTTCCAATAACATTGATTTGAAGTAGTCTCAAACTTGGACAGTTGTCCTAAAGACAACACTAAGAAACAAAAGTCCTAAGACAGGACTAAGAGCTTTAGTGTTTATGTGGGCATCACTGCACTTCCAGAGGAAATCAATACAGCCAGATTAGCCTCCCCTTCTTCTGATATTTCTTGGAAGGAGAAAATGGAGAAATGTTCATCAAAGCTTCTAGCTTTAATTAGAGAAAACTTTTCATTTTAATGGATATGCTCCAGAATGGATGATACTTTCTTCTTTTTTTAATATATTTTTTCTTTTTTTAAGAACCAAAGATTTAACATTTTTGCAAAACATATCTAATATGTAAGTGTGGAAAAGATATGAATATGGGTCTTCAACTTCTCCAGTTTTAATGGTCTTATTTCATTCTCTGTTCAGCTTCACATACCCAAATGTTTTCCTTAAGCAGAAGAAGGGCTTGTGAACTGCAGTCTGGTGTTCCTACTACAGCATAGGTCTGTCACTTCAGAAGATGCTTATGTAAGAGTATATGTTTGCTGTCACCTTAACTCTGTCTACCCTGTCCTTACTCTTAATATCCTTTTTCTTATCTATCTGCCTTGCTAATACATTCATTGTTTTCCATACTCATAGCTCTGAAGAGAAGATACTGTTTTAATTTTGTGTCTTTTTCTCTGACAACATATTTTACTCTTTTAAAAATAATTTCATTAAGAATCAATTCTGTCACTGAAAACCAGGCAAGTGGATGAAATAATTCTGAAGAAATTCTTCAGCCCAAAATTACCTAAAAACTATGTAGATGGCCACTGTTTATGTGGTTAAAACCAGGAACTAATGCTTCCTGTTACTGTTTTCTAAGGTAAAACCAGATGTTATTCATGATCATAGACAATATTTAATTAATAGTGTTAGCAGCAGTGAATTTTCATTGTTTATTTGCTGCATAGACAAATTTACATTTCCTTTTTACATTCACAGCCTGTCGATTTTCAGCAAGATCTTATTTCAATAAATTGTTTATTCCATCCTCCCAGTTCTCTAAATATATTTTATAACTAAACATATTTTATATGGTTATTTAAAATGCATATTGATAACGGTGGAAAATACCTAGTGCATTTATATAAATGTATCTGTGGGCTCTGTGGTTTTGCACTACTTACATGAGGGCACCTGACACAAGATGTGTACAGCGCACATCCATTCCCTCAATACACCTAATCTCTAAATCAGTTTGATGCAATTTCTCTTGGTTACATGTACCATGCAAAAGAATCACTTCTTGCAGCCAGTTAAACAGCTATTAGGTAAACAAAATGTTCTCTCTAATTTTGTATTTCAGACACAACTAATTACAGTATTTCATCATTTGTAACAGGTTAACTTATTTTATTTGGTTAAATCTTCATGGTAAGGAATTTACTTGTAAGCAGACAGTAAATAATCATAAATAACCATTACAGAAAACGCCTTCATTTTAATATTTTACATGAATAAGATACTTAAGCAGGTCCTGATGCTGGTAAGTGATGCTTTATACAAATACACGTATACACACAAACCACTCTGATTGCTGATGCATGAAAATAAGTATTTGCTTGCATTTTCCTATTGTTCAATGCCAGGATTCCTCTTTCTGGGCCATCTCATTAATTCTTTTCTCCTCATGTGAGGCTCTGGAATTCTTTGTAGACCTTTGTATAAACACTCATGCGATTTGGTCAGATGAAGTATGCTGCAGCTGACTGCAGTTTAGTAAAACTTCCATCTAATTTCAGGCATATAAGTAGCTTCTTTGCAACCTGCAGCCTGCAGAATACCCTTTTCAGCCTTTATTAACAGCATACCTAAGACATTAAAGATAAAGTATGAGATCTATAAAAGGAGGAACTAACTTAATTTAATAAGAAGGACAAAAATGTTATTGTCACAGTCATCGCAATGCGTCTTGTTATCATTTTTAACAACATGCAAGTAAGTAAAGGTGAGAAGATGACCTTTGCAGAAGAAGTGAAAGAATTTGAGGAAAGCTGTAACCTCATGATGAGTGGAGCTTCTAGAAGCCTTGTATGGGACTACAACAAATTAGAAAACTTTAACCTTTTTTTTTTTTTCACTGACTTGAAATTCAGAAGGCACAAATATAGCTGCAGTATTTTGACATCAGACATCAGATGGTGATTCAAGAATCCATGGCAATAGAGGAGACTGAGGAAACTTAAGGTCTTGAGCTTAGAACTATCAGGATGCATCAAGTTACAAAAATAATCAGGACAGAAAGCTGGGAAGGCCGGTCAGAGGTAGCTATACGTCAACTGCAGATCAGCAGAAGAAACTGGCAAATAGTCAATACTTTGGTGAGCCTTCAGGAAAAACAGCAAGAAGATGAGGAGAAAAGAAAATGCATAAACTTGCACAGACCCAGGCAAAGCCCAGAGACTGGAAACATCCACACTCACAAAACATACTTCACACATCATGCATTTAAAGGAATGATGAGAGACATTAGTGCCAACCATATTTTTTAAGTTTGAAATACGTCTTTGAAGCTTTTTTTTAAGTATGTGATGAGTTGAGAAAAGTCAAGAGTTAATCTGATATTCAAGACAGAGTAGAAAGACCAAAATGAAGGGGGAAAAGGTAGGCTAGCTCCATGCAGCAATAAAGGTGCTAGCCAATGTATAATAAGGAAATGCACCGACCATGTGTAACTAGACAGAAGGACCAAATATCTTTGAATATATCTACTTTTACAATATATTTTGGAGAAATGCTGAACTTCTGCTGAGTTTCAGTTTCAATGTTTGGAGCATTGCCATCATCAAAGGACATAAATTAAAACTATTTTACAGCTAGGAATCATTGAGTTCTGAAGTTCATAGCCATACTGGATATCCAATCCTATCTCTGACACATCATTTTTTCCCTTTTTGAAGTTTTCATTTGCTCATCTCTTCACAAGGTCAGAGTTTCAAGGCTTCACTGTTACTGAAATTTCAGGAGAAGAATGAGAATAAACCTCTTGAGAATTTAAGTTTCCTTGCTCTGCTATACCAACTTTAGTAATTGTGAAAATGTGACAAATAAGAGTAGCTAAAGCCAGGTGTTGTATGATTTTTCTTTAAAATTCTACCAAAATACTTAAGTGCTAGCCAATAACACTATTTTCTGCATTGCAATGATGCCTGTGGCACTCCCTGTGGAGTTACTCATAGAGTGCAAGAACAAAAGGAAGCTGCTTGGAGACCTTCAATTATATTTCATGAGAGAACTAACTACATATTGAGTCCTGATGATCTTCGGAAGTGAAAGCTAATATATTGAGCCAATACAGCATTCCAATATGCAGAGCACCAGTTTATGATAATTACTTTTGCATCTGCATTTAGAGTACCACATGTAATTACTGAAGTGTATACTTTTCTCTCAGCAATGGTATGCAATTTCCATTAGTGGTCTTGGCAGTCATGCACATGCATTACAAGACCTCTAAGTAATCTGTAGCCCCTTGTAATTAAATGCAAAAAAGAATTACAGCCAGTAGAACATAGTGAATAATTCACAAGCCATAACTTGCCTGATGAATTTAACCTATTTTTATGTGGCAAAACACAATCAGGTATTCCATTTTTTCTCATGCATCAAGTTAGTAATTTATTACTTCATTCATCTGTGGTCCTTTTGCAACTTTCTGCAAAATATTTCAAAATTAGCATTGGAATGATACTGATTGTTTACATTTTTTCTTGCTGAAATTTTACATTAAGGGTTTAATAAAAGATGCTGAAGCTTTGAAATTTGAGACTTTTCTCTTTACAAAGCCACCTGTTTGAAAAATTTTTTCTTTGGTTGAAGAGGAAACAGTTCAAAGCTTCTTTATCTTAAAACAGTTTTCACTAGAATTACTTGAAAAGCATAACTTCCAACCAGCAGTAAAGTCTTATAGTTTGAAATTCAAGAAGTACACAAGCGGAAGGAACCCCCTAGGTCTTTGAATCTTTTCACTCACTATGAGGGTTACCATATTATCTCCTTAATAACTAAAATTGTACCTTCTTAAACACCATCTATATTACTTACTGAGGTTTTCTCACTCATATTTTTCTACAGGTTCAGTATATAAATCTTTCTCTTCTGTCAATTCAGTATTTTATGAAATAGCTCTTCTTATTCTTTGATGAACACAAACTGGATGCATTTGTAAACAGCAGTCATTTTTCTTTCAGAATTTATTTTGTTAGGTTTAAATAAAAAAGAAATATACTCTCCTAATTTCATCTGGAAGATTCATCTTTTATCTAATTGGTTATTTCCCTTCTCTGCACTTCTTATACTCTGCATTCATTCTGCTTCTCAAATATGAGTGGCTGGAATTTTACGTGGTATTATAAATGATGATACACTTGTGTCCAAACCAGAAACAAACGCTAGACTATAAAACACCATTGAAGAAAATATTTCATAAGATTTGTTTTGAATTACAACAGTACAACACAGTAACTCCTGTGCACACCATAATACTGAATTCTATCAAGAAGTTTCATCAACAGAATGGAGCAGATGAGAAGAACCTGGATTACAGCTCAAGAGAAGGGTTGCAACTGCACACTTCAGAGCCCAAAAAATTCTTGGTAGACTACAAAGCATTTTACAGAGTCTAACAGCTTAATGAACCCCATTTAAGCTAAGTATGGTAAAGTGAATTGCCCTAACAAAGGAAAAAGGAAGGCCAGGAACACGTATTTTTAAGCCCAACATTGTATTTTATGCTCAGTACATTTCCCCTGGTTTTTTTAATGAAAAACTTTCAATCAATGTTTTCCATAGAAAATTTCAATTTTTAAGTCTGATTTTCTAGTCTGACGTTACCACTAACAAATAAAGTGTACTGTCTAGATGACACATATTTAGAATTTTGTAATAATCTTGTGCCATGAAATTATTTTAAAAAATTATGAAAATTAATAATGAAAAACTTTTTTTGTTTGAAGATGTTGCAATATTACTATAAATAATAATAAGCATTGATTGTGTTAGACTAGTAGTAGATTAAGGTAGATTAAATTGATCCGTTTCAATTCCATTATCCTTGTTGAAAAAACAATGGCTCAAAATAGTGAAAAGGCAAATTAGCAAAGCAATGAAAGTTTTCTGAATTCTTTTTACTTTTCTCTTAACAAAAATATTAATATGTACCTGTATACAGATTGTCTTGGGTTTTGTGCTTTGGTTTGGTTTGATTGTTTGGAATTTTTTATGTGAAGCTCTTGGTTCTAAGTCTCTTTCAGATTAAAAGGCCTCTGAGTGGAGCCTTATCTAGAAAGAATCTCTTGTCTAATGATGACCAAATGTGAATTCTAAATACAAGTTTCCTGTCCTACAGTTTTTAATGTAAATATACTACAATATATGGCATCACAATCTGTATTTGTCAGATAAAAGTTAAAAAATATTGCTATTTTTAAACATCAAAACATTCTATTCTCTGCCACTCTTTTATAAGAAACACCTGTTTAATAGGAATTGGACTGATGTTGCTTATGTTCTGTGATAAATAAAAACGAAATTTTGCAAGCCATGATATAACAAGGTATCAATAGTGTGTTCTATGTTCATGGTCTTTCATAAAAAACTTTGTTTTGGTATGACAAAAAAAAATAACAAACCATAAAGTTAAGGAGTTCTTTTCCATCAGCATAAAGTAATTTTAAATATGTCCAGCACAATTGCAAAATGAAATAGAACTCACAGTTTGTATGATTAAACACTAATTCAAGGAAACAGAAGAAATGTTTTTCCTTAACTACAAGTAATTCCTCTAAAAGTCATATTTTAATTCAAGGGAAAAGAAATCATAAGTGCTTTGTTAGAGCAAGATTTTATCACATACCCAGAAGGAAGCCACAAGTGCAAACCCTCAATCGAGTATTTAAAGTTACACAGAGAGATGCAGATTATAATTTTCAAGGTCTTGTTTCATTTTCCCCTTTTCCCTTTTTCTTTTGTTAATTCAGTATGTCTGAAATCAGCCTTGGGAGTCTTTCTAATTTATAATTAATTTCTATTATTAGCAAGTCATTTCAGCTTGTCTAGAAGCTGGAATTTGATTCTATACTCACTGAAACAAACTCGTAGGGTAAGGATTCTCTTCTCATGTCCCCCAAACATCACAGGGAAGGGAACATCAAAAGAACCATTATTTCCCTCATTTAGTTCATTTTAGGATTCCATTTACTTTATTTTAGGAGGGCACAGACAACCAGATAGGAAAGACAGGAGTCGGAAAGGAAGGCAGAAATTGTACAGAGGAACGGATTGTACTACTTTAAGACATAGATGTAAAACATTAACTTCAAATCCAACAAAATCTACTGCTTTTTGCAATAAGAAAAGAGAAAACTGATTGTAAACCTTTTTTTTACTCCAAAGAACACACAAAGAGCCTATATAGTGAAAAATCACTTAAATTATCCTATTCATTTATCACTCCACCCATCTTTTCATTTTATGTATGTGTATTTTACATACACAAATGCAGAAGTAGAGATCAAATTTAGTTGTATGTAATTATGTACAAGAATCTTTTACTTACATAAAAATAAGTTACCACTGAAAAAAGAAACATGTTTACGTACCCATGGAAAAAAAAAAAGATAATTCCTAGGATGTATTCCACTCACTTTTATCCTTTTCTGGAAGAAATGACAAGGCATTTGGGTTTGGTATCATCATCACACTCCACAGTATACCAGGCCATTTCAACCATTGAATATGTCTAAGTTGACTGAATTATGGCTTGACTTTAATTGCTTTCAGAGCAGAGATGAAAATGGTATGTAAATTTTATGTGGACTGAATATGTAAGTGTGTATATACATGTATATTGCACACATTCTCCCTCTTATCCATGATATTTACCTAGGCCAGGAACTCAACAAACACAGTTGCGTACTAAGGCATTCATTTTAAGACAGAAAAATATTGACTTATCTGTTCTTTAAAAACAAACCACCCAAGTAAATGATTAAAGTATATGGTTAATTGCTCTGATAAAGTAGAAAAAGAATGATAAGAGGCATACACACACTACTTTGTTTCTCATGACACAAGTGGAAGTTATTATACTATTCCTTTAGAACCTCTACAGGAGTCAAATACTCCCACTGGCTGTGCACTGAATTATTTTTTAAAAAATAATCTCTTCAATACTCTTGCAAAGTACATGGAATACATTTAAAATCAAAAAATTATTTGCCTATCACAAACTCTGTTTTCTATAAACTTAGTAAATAATACACAGAAATACCATCATCTTTATGGAGCTTCTTGGTGAAATAGTATAGAAAAAGCAATTATTTTGAAAGATATATAAAAACTAAATCTATAACAACTTATTAACTTTGGAAAAATGATGTAATGATTAATCAGTTATTTGATTATGAGACAGACTAATTACATTACTAAGATATCTAGTGGAAACCCATTAGTAACTGAATAAATCTATTGTCTTCAGGGAACTTATCAATTGCAACAACATACATATATATAGATTGTAATTTTGGCAAGACGGTTAAAGTAATTAGGATTCCGAAAAGATGAACATTTCAGATTTTTTAAATGACAAATTATATGCCAAAAAGATTACCTATGACAAATAAAGATTGTAATAATATATAAATTTGCAAGACAAATGTTGCCAGTCCATATTTAATACATGGTTACAGAATGAAGACTGTGTTCTCAGCAAGCCATTAAAAAAAAATAGCTGCAGATAGCTCAGGTACAGTTGAACAAGTACAGATTTAGAATTCAATAGTAAAAGCTCTGGGGTTTTTTTTTCTGTCTTGGAATGACTTTTTACTTTTGGAACCAAACTTGACCAAAGCCCACTGAAGCTAACAGAGCCTTCTTGGCTTTGGAACAGACTTTGAAGAATAGTTTTTGTGCTGGTTTTGACTGGGTAGAGTTAATTTTCTTCAGAGTGATTAGCGTGGATCTATACTTTGGAATTGTGTTGAAAACAGTGTTGAAAATATAGGATTTTTTTTTTTTTGTTACAATTGAGCAGGGATTACACAAAGCCAAAGTGTTTTCTGATTTTTTTACTGCCACTCTGGTGTGGAGACTGGGAGTGCTTGGGAGATTGTCAGGAGACACAGCTGGGACAGGTGACCCAAACTGACCAAAGGGGTATTCCAGACCATATGATATCATGCTTAGTATATAAAGTG